>RJWT010015079.1:0-20656 GCA_004365215.1 Cuniculus paca
AACCTGTCTTCAAGGTTTGAAAGTCTGTCTTCAGTTTCTTTCAAGTGATTTTGCCAGCTTTCAACGGAATTTTTAATTTCTTGGATATCTCTGAATCTGTTTCATGCATTCGAAATCTCTCTTATATTGTTTATTCATGGTTTCCCTCATTTTCATATGTTCCTCTATTTTTTTATCTGTATCTTCTTTAGAGATGCTTAGTAATTCTTTTATTATGCTTTTCATTTCTTCTTTACCTGGGATAAAATTTCTGTTCTAGTTTCTCTTATAGCTTCATGAAGTTGTTTCTTTACTTCGGTTGACATCACTTCAGACATTTCAGGTGTGCAATTCTCGATCTCCTCTCTTGGACTTGCACTGATTGGGTTGGACATCAGAGATTGACCTCTCCCTCTTCATCTTGGCATATTCCTGATTTCTTCCACACACATAGGTTGTGTGGTCCAAGCACCTCTGGGACTGGCCATAACTTCTCTGAAGTGAGACTGTTCGGCTTTTCTGGTCAATGCTGGCTATGGGCATCCGACGGTGGGCACCTGTGCCTCTGCACTGAGCTGGGTACAAGCCCATGAGTGCCCCTAGAGTTTGCACAGGAGCGGAGCTGGCCAGGGCCTATGGATCTAAGCTGGTTGGAACCTAAGTAATGTTATATGGAATGTGCATGGGAGCGGAACTCGGTCCAAACAACTTCCATCAGTCCACCCACAACCTTAAGTTGCTGGAAGACTGTTTGGTTTTTCTAGCCAGTGCTGCTTGTGGGTATCTGATGATGGGCTCCCATGCCTCTGCACTGAGCTGGGTACTGTGGTTTTCATTGGCATGGAAGTGGCCATGGCCTGTGGATGTAAACTGGTTAGGAACCTATGAGATGTTGTCTGGAATGCACAGGGGAGCAGAACTCAGTCCAAGCAACTTGCACATTTCTGCCCACAACCTGGATCTGCCAGAAGAAGTTGGCAGCAGTCCTGGCCCTGGGTTTATCCTCCTGGACTCCAAAATGGTTCCTGGCCAATTGCTCTCTTCCTTGGGGGAGGGATGGAGTTCCCTGAATTCACCACCAGCCAGCACAGATCTCTGCATCTGCCACTCTCTTCCAACTCTGTGCTTCTCCTCTGAGACTTCTGGGGTGGAACTAGACCACAACTGTGACCATACTTCCTCAGGCTCAACAGCTCTTCTGGCAGGGTGAGTCCAGCTCCAGGCAAAGGCACTGCCAGTCACCACCTTCTTCTTCATTTAAATTCTTTTTATTCTCTCTGTGGGCTTCAATTCATATTTTAGATTCTCCCTGGGTGCAAGGAACTCACTTCCTTCTTTCTTGTCCTCTCCATGATGTTGTATTCCAGCATCTGAACTGTTTCTCTCACAGAGACTGTTTACTGCTTACTGTTTAGCCATCTTTCTGAAGTCAAGTTCCAATTCTTTTATAGATTCTTTTCGATATATTGCTATGAATGTTATCTTCAATTTTTACTACTTGTTTCTACATTATTTTTAAGTAAAATGATTTGACAACAGAAATCCTGTGCTGAAAATATGTAAATGGTAGGTCTGTGCATATACTGTGTTGTATTACTATTCAACACAGCTTATTTTATTCAATCTGATTAGGGCAGATTGGGTAAAAATAAATTTATCATTGTGTGGATTCCTCCCCTCTCCATCTCACCACTTTTTCTTCCTTTGTCAAGTTAGAAAAAAAAAAAACTCATGACAGATTTGAAAGAAAATTCTAATTATTTTGAAGAATGTCATGAATCAAAGTCTTCCTAATTAGTCAATTCCTATGAAATAATTTTAACTCAAAGTAGGTAATAGTTTTAAATATCTCACCTCAGGAAGCAAATGGCATTGTTTTTCCTATTATTGATCTCTTGATTGAGTTGGCGTCTGCCAAAATTCTCTATTATAAAGTTAAATTTTCAGTTTTATAATTAATAAGCATTCTGTGGAATATATTATGAGATGATTTCAATATCTTGTTCACAGCAAAATTACCCTCTTTGATTTCATGTCAGAGGAGTGCATTATCTAGATATGAAATCACATTTGTTCTTGAAAAATGGCAGTTTTCTTATTCTTTCTTGCTTCTTATGTTGACAGTTGGCATTGTCTGGTGATGAAAAACATCATTCTACTCCTTTGAGAATCACTTGATTGCTTTGATTTATTGTTATTATCCAATTGGCCACATTCCTTTGTACACTAGTAATTTAATGTTCAAATTTCTACAAATTTAGCCAGCAACAATTCTTCAAGGTAAGATTTTATAGCCATTAAAATATTTAATTACAGCATGTTCTCAGATATACACAGAACAAAAGGACAGTCTAATAAATTTCACAAAGCCTACTACGTAGTACAAGAGAATATACATATCTATCCAGCATCTAAACAAAAAAATGGTCTCCTATCTGAACTATGAGTCTTTTAACATACTATTCTAATCAGTATTTTCAGTCAATGTGACCATTTTTCACATTTTGAGCCTCATATTTGCTTTCATCTCTCTTAAAATTTTACATTAATGAAATTATACAAAATATTTTCTTATATTTGGTTTTGAATTTTCAAAAATATTCTTGTGAAATTTGGTGTTATGCCTAGTATTTTTTTTCACTTTTTGCTGTATGCTATCCTAATTTATAACTTTAAACTATTCATTGTATTGCTGATGAATAAATGAATTATTTTATTTAAGATCTTGTAAATGATGCTATAAATATCTTATTAATCATTTTCTGAAAAGACATATATGCATTTTGGGGGAGTTAATTCCTGTGATTGGAAATGGTGGGTCAAAGTTGCCCATGTTTCCTGATTTAGTGGATATTGCAAAATACTTTTTTTCAAAAATATTTTTAAGTATTTCCCAGCACCAATAATTTAGTCAAAAGATAGTGCAAAACAACAGTTTTATTTTTGAGGCTTTTCTTCCATGTCCTACCCTGCACCAACTCAGAATTTGGCTATTATCATAAAGACAATCTTGCTTTTTTTTTTTTTAACAATCTTCAAGTCTGCAACAATTTATTTTTTATTTCTTTGTTCTATAGCTATGGTTTTCACCCAGAGTAAGTCAGAATATTCAGATGCTTATTTTTGCATAAAATCAGGAAAGCTTACAAGGGAACAGTAGCTGAAGAAGTTGTCTTGTTCTATGGGAGCTCTTTTCCCTGTAGTCTTAAATGCTTGGATCTTCATGCTTCATCTGTTTTCCAAAAGTTTTAAGCAGAAAATTTCTCTATATGGGTCATAGTGTAAATATTTCCTGTTGAATACTGATAAGTCCTAAGCTCTTGAATACTTCCTAGAAACAAAATCCTACCATTTCCTTGTAAAAAATTCCCATCAATACTTGAACTTATTGTTATATAATGCCATCAGTATTATTTTTGTGCCATCATATCTGCTTCCTGATATTCAAATTATATTTCTCACAGCCTAAATTTGGAATTATCTACTTGTGTGAGTCACCCATGTTACATTACTAATAACTAAAGAAGAAATGAGGTCATGTTGGTGTGAGGAAGTCAACAATTTATTTGATTGTGTTCAAATTAATTGCAATGTACCTTGAGAAAACAAGGTGTATATGTCCAGAAAGTCAGAAATGTCTAAAGTGACAGCTATTAAGATGAAACAAATATTTGTAAATATTAGAAGTCTTGGATATAGAATAACCTATAGAGTAATGATGAGCATAGAAAAAATGGGTATTGGAACCTTATAGAACATCAGTATTTAGGTCATTTCAATAAACATTAGTATGATTTTGTGATCTAGATAATACTTAGTAACTATAATGATTAGTATACCATTAGCAGCTTGTATAGTTAATCAAAGTTACTAATTTTAAGTATTTCATTATAACACAGTATTTCATTATGTGTTGTTCATTATGTATTTTATCTGTATTGTTTATACATATCTTAATTTTACATTAAAAGTGCAAGTAAATTGCTCCATCAGCATACTAATTAAAAACTTGTCAACTCATATATGTGTAGCTACATTCCCAAGTGAATAAAACTCCGTTACTGGTAGCACCTAGGTAACAATATTATCTTGATGAATGGATATGTCTTTAAATCATATGTGAGGGTTATTAAACTTGAAGTGAAAAGTCTGTTTTAGCATATCTTGTTAATGATTTGCCACAATTGCCCATTGCCAAGTGTCCATTTCTGATTCCTTTAATAAATTATGTTATTTATATCTTAATCTTTTCTAATGAAAAATTAATGATGGGAAGAGTTGGTCAATTTTCTTCAATGTTTTGGTCACATTGAAACATTTTTCTTAAAATATTAATTTAGAAAGATTATGCAGTACATCAAATAAATATTTTATATCAATTGTTTTAGGATTTAGATTTGGAATACTTATTCTGTTTTGCATAGATTTTTTATCTGCAACAGATTTTCCCATATTTACTGTTCCCATTTTTAAAATGTAAAATTAAAAGTTCTTTGCAGTATAACTTGAATCTTCCCATCTATTATTTGACAAAATCTTCAGTATATTTTATTAATAAAACAGTTAATTAAATATTAAATAATACCACTTAGTGGTTACATTAATGTTGAAATGTTTTCATTTTTATGTGTAAAATTATGCTTAAATATATTGTTTCGTAAATGTATAAAAATAAGCATCTGTTTATGAACATTAGATATAAAAATAATTTCTAACCAGGTAGAAATTTCTGTTTTATGCAAAATATAGTGGCAAAATTATTTCAAAATGAACATCAATAATTATATTGATTTGAATCCTAAGGAATTAAAGAAGACATTCTGGGACACATTCTTTATGACACAAAATACTAAACCCATCAGATCCACAATGAAGTCACTCTGTCACACACTAATGATGAGAGTTATAAAGTAATACACTTTATTTTCCTGCTCAAATTGTTTCAACTTTTGGCTTGGGAGCCATCTCATTGGATTTGGTACTCCTTGGACCTATACTATCAATCTGGAATTTTTTTTTCTGATTTTGAGAATCATTTTACTGTCTGATACTATGTGATGTTCCACGTTCATCTTGCATATTTCCTATCTTAGAACCACACATTTCTCCATGATACTCAGTCTCCTTGTACATATTGAAAAAATGGTTCTAGAAATCAAGAAATTAGTCCTAAGTATGCTCCTTGCTATCCAGATACTATTTATGTTCTTTCAGCTAATGAAGAAAAAAAAAGTGCATGTATAATTGTGAGTAGTATGCACACACATATTTATAATATTTGTTTATGTAAACATCTATATCTACATTAAGGTAGTAAAGAGTTTATTCTTATGATTCCAACTCTTACCATTGTCACAAAACCATTTTGTCTCCTTACCATGCTTATGCCATTGCTTCCCTCTATAGTGAGAAATGTGGTTTACAATTTCCACCAAATATTTGGCTTATTCAGCAGCCAGTACCACATTAAATGGTCAAAAACTGAAAACTTTCACTCTAAAATCAGGAACAACACAAGGATGTCCATTATCACCACTCCTATTCAATATAGTGCTGGAAATATTAGCCAGAGCAATTAGACAAGAGACAGAAATAAAAGGAAGAAGGATAGGAAAGGAAAAAGTTAAATGATCACTATTTGCAGATACATGATATTCTACATACAAGACCCACAAAACTCCATAGAAAGACTTCTGGATGTCAACAAAATTCAGTAATGTAGTTGGATACAAAGTCAATACTCAGAAATCAGTCACATTCCTGTACACAAACAACAAACTCACTGAGAGAGAAATAAGAGAAACTACACCCTTTACAATAGCATCCAAAAAATGAAATACTTAGGAATCAACCTAACAATGGAAGCAAAAGATCTATTCAATGAAAATTACACTACTCTGAAAAAAGAAATCGAAGAGGATCTCAGAAAATGGAAAGACAGTCCATGCTCATGGATAGGAAGAACAAACATTGTGAAAATGGCCATTCTCCCAAAATTATTATACAGATTTAATGCAATTCCCATCCAAAAACTATTAGCATACCTCACAGATCTACAGAAATCATTCTTAAAATTCATCTGGAACCACAAAAGACCTAGAATAGCAAAGGCACTTCTGGGCAGCAAGGGCAGGACAGAAGGCATCACAATCCCAGACTTGAAATTATACTACAAAGCTACTGTAATAAAATCAGCATGGTACTGGAACCAAAACAGACCTGATGATCAATGGAATAGATTAGAAGATACAACCCCAACTACCAACACACTCAGCCACCTTATCTTTGACAAAGGGGCCAAACACATTCACTGGAAGAAAGACAGCCTCTTTAATAAACTCTGTTGGAAAAACTGGCTTCCCATATGCTGAAAACTAAAACTAGACCCAAGCCTATCACCATACACTAAACCAAAGTCAAAATGGATCAAAGATCTAAATATTAAAACAGAAACACTAAATCTGCTGGAAAGCCAAGTGGGTAGAAATCTTGAAGACCTAGGAGTAGGTGGAGAATTCATGAACAAAAGTCAAACTGCACAGGAAACACTTCCCAGAATCAACAACTTGGATCTTGTGGTGTTAAAAAGTTTTAGCATGTCGAAAGAAATCTCCAAGAGAGTGAAAAGAAAACCCACATATTGGAAAAAAATTTTAGTCAACTGCCCTTCAGACAAAGGTCTTCTATCTAGAACATATAAAGAATTAAAAAATATCAGGCCCTCGAAATTCAAAGACCCAATACAGAAATGGGCATCTGAGATGAAAACACACTTCTCAGCTGAAGAAATATGAATGGCAAATAAATACATGAAAAAATGTTCAGCATCATTGGTCATTAGAGAAATGCAAATTAAAACAACTCTGAGATTTCATCTCACTCCAGAAATAATGGCCAGGGTCAAGAAAACTACCAACAACAAATGCTGGAGAGACTGGGAAAAAAGGAACCCTTCTCCACTGTTGGTGGGGAGAGTAGACTGGTACAGCCACTGTGGAAATCAGTCTGGAGGTTTCTCAAAAAGCTAGGTTTGGAAGTCCCATTTGACCCATCTATTCCACTTCTGGGCATATTCCCAGAAGAAGTGAAATCATCTTACCACAGTAATGTATGTGCACCCATGTTTATAGCAGCACAATTTATAATAGCCAAATCTTGGAAACCACCCAAATGCCCATCAATTGAGGAATGGATAAAGAAGATGTGGTACTTTTATACAATGGAGTACTATTCAGCTATAAAAAATGATCACATTGAGGCTTTTATAGGTAAATGGATGTGACTTGAGACCATACTCATTAGTGAAATAAACCAAACTCACGTGTAAACAGCACATTGTCTCTCTAGTGAAAGAAACTGAAAGACTCAATAAGATACAAAATTCCTGATAAATATGGGGAAAATGTTCTGAAGTCCAATGATGCTTTTATTCTTTGGTTTGATTGGTTTAAGTCTCTTTTCTACTATTTGATTGCCATATGTGAGAAGATAGGAACAGCTCTTTTGAAGAAAACAGGTGACATTACAGTAGCCATTGTTGGTTTCTTGTTGTCTGACTTGAAGGCCTGTAATGCTTTCACTCTTTTGTTTTATCTGGTTTTATATTATTTGGTTTTGTTTGAGTTTATTGTCTGTAATGTATGAACAACCATTTTGAAGAAGGTAAGAGACACTAGGGTAACCAATGTTAATCTGTTGTTATGTTTTGAAGACCTGTATTGCTTGCAATGTTCTGTTATGAAATGCTATATTGTGTTTGACTCTATTCTGTTTTGTTTTGTTTTGTTTTGTTCTATTTTCTTAAAAAGAATATTTGGTTTATTGCTCAATTCCAGTGTATGTATATAGTGATATCCAGACTGTTCACCTGTCCTTCAGTAGTGTACTTTGCTTCTATGCAATTTCTTTTTTGATCATATGAATTTCACTCACTTTCAAAGTTATTTAGGTCCCCAACTTGTCCTTTTACCTCTTTCTCAGTCTAGTACATCTAAGTTCTCTTGTCAGTGTCTCTATTTCTACCTAAAATACTCTAGCATCATAAATAGTAATAATTCTTTTTAATTTTCAAAAATTTCATAAATAAGAACTTTTCAAAGGAGGGATGCTTTTGAAAAGAAAATTAGTAGCCTACATAGAAATTATAAATTTACATTCTTACTTTGGCTACCATAAAACCTCCACCTATAATAACTGTTTGACAGAATATATTAAAAATGCTTCAGGCAATATTTATGCATTTTCAAAACTTATTAAAATGTGAAATCAATAATTTTCTTTCTCTTTTTTTTGTCTTCTTTCTCTTTTTGTTTTTATTCCTTACCTTTTTGCCTTCTCTCCCTCTCTCCTTTTCCCCCTTCTTCTCTAAAATATAACTTCTCAAATCCATTCCTTGTCTATGACTTCAGTTTAAATTCTTGACTTGTCAGGTTAGGCTGAAGATTCTCTGAAATAGTGTTGTGATGATTGGACTGTGGAAAAATATTATAGATTGGAGGAAAAAGAGAATGAAGATTGGAAAGTGAGAGAAAATTAAAACTGGAATGAAAATATAAGGAGAAAATACATGGAGAGATTTAAGGGGTATCTATTTGACAATCTAACAATATGGAAAGATTCACTTGGCCTTAGTAGCTGTGGGCAATATGATAAATATGGTACCTATTGGTTATCCCTCTCCACAGTATCTGCCAGAAGTCCATTGGAGGAAGATGATATCTTCACTAAATTAAATATCTTCACCATTAAAAAAATGTATTTCCTTTATGGCAGAACAGGAAAATTTCCCCTTCACTATTAATTTGAGAAAAAGCACAGAAAAGTAGGATGCATGAATCTAAAACTATTCCTTGTTCCTGTTTAAAGTGTATACTATTTTGTAATGTGTTATAAAAATGGTAGACTCGAAACCAGTCAAATTCTAGCCTTGTTTATCTTAAACGAAGTTCGAAAACATATTTGTAAGGCAGCCACAAGGCAGTAAAATTGATTTCTGGTTTATCTAGTATAGCTTTGAGTTCCTCACTGAGCCAGAAAATAATTGATTGCTGGAAGCCTTGTAGCAGTAGTTAAAAACTGACAGATGCTAACATGGGGACAATGGTTTATAGTTTCTTAAGGGTTGTGGGACCTCTATATTTCTCTCTCATCACCAGCTGTAGATCAGAAAGTAAAATTTAAAAGCCTTTTTGCCTTTTTCTTCATAAATCACATCCAACCATTCAGTAATCTTGTAGCTAAGGGAACCACAGGAAACTTTAGTCAGATGGGCATTTGGGGATTTATAAATGCAGGTTGAATACTGGGCAGCAATTCATTGCTTCATATTAGCCATACTAATTAGAGAGGGGAAAAAACCTTTAAATAATAGTTTCTAAAGAAGCCAAAAGTCATTTAAAATTTGATCTTTAGAAATGGGCAGAATATTGAAAACAAACATTGAGAAATGGGTAGAATTTCTCTGATTCACTGAATTACAATTGTAGCTTTCAAAGCTGGAAGTTAATTCAAGAAATCACAAAATCTTGTCCACTCTTTAATTATTGATTTATAATTTTTTCCATGTCATATAGGGACTAAACATTTTTGAGTAAATTAAAATGTTCTAATTTTATCTTTTTCAAGTTAAATATGTAACAGTTCAAAAGGCTAGTTGGGAAATTACTTAGTTTTAAATTATGCTGTCTTAGTAATTGTAGCTATCTTTTATTAGATTAAGGCTAAATTTCCAATAGTTTAAAATATCTTAGATGACACTTGAAAATCTCTGAGAGGTTTATACCAAAGATACTTTAAAATGAGTAGCAGAGTAACAGAACTAGGAAATACTTCTACATTCAAGTATTCATTTGAATTACATGTTATATTAATTTTTGAACATTTTCTGTCTATGTGAATCTTATGAAACTCTGAGTAGCATAAACTGGTAAATAATATAAATATTACATTGTATAAATATTACATTGTATTACAATTTCCAATGTTTAATATAAATACATATTAGAGTAATTGTTTAAGAATTATATTTTAATAATACTATAAAAACATAAATATGTTCTCCTAGCCTATATTAAAATTTTTGTTACGTTTATCTTTCCTATGTAATAAAAGTTTTCTAAGAAAAACTTTCTGGGAACATGGGGGGAAATGATATGACAACTTCACCCCTTTCCTTGGGTTGATTTTGTTGGCTAGAGTGCAGGATTATATATCAGTGATGAACTGAAATAGGTTATTACTCCTGTACACCATGCATATCAATACACTTCTGCAGAGCCTTCAATAATAATGCTTTAAAAACACTACTTTTAGGATTTACTTTTAAGTATTTTGTTCAGAAACATTGATGAGGAATACTTTCTCATGTAACATAAGATAGATAACTTGGCATTCTACAGGTTCCACAAGGCCAGGGGAAAAAGTATTGTAGAACTTAGAGACACACAAAATAGATTACAACCTGTTCCAGTATCCAATAAACCCATTATATTATTAAATACTTTAGAACAATTCAAATGTATTTCATTCACTGAGGCCAAAAAGCAATGAAAATAGATTTTATTATTATAACTTTACGCAGTTCACCCAAGAATACTCTGTGAAGATCAGCAGACTCATATAATAAACACAGTAGCAGGTCAGATATTGTTAATATTTCCACTGATTCAGGGTAGTATTTTCCAAAAACTACTATTCAAGTTGATTTTAAATGAATTTTGCCGACACTGCCTTCTCTGACCCTTCGGTTTAAGGTTTGGTCATATGCTAATCAAAGTTTTAAGGATTTACAGCCTACTTTTCTTCAGTCTTTATTGTAGTTCTTGAGTTTAGTTCAGCTTGCACGAGCTGAGGGCCTACAGCCTAAAAATCACTGTGGTTTGATAGAAAGTGAGATTCAAAGATCACTAACACTCCATGTTCATTTTTACAACGCTGTTACTTTTGGAGAAGAGGGTTCTGGAAATGTCTTTCTCAAAGGAATGAGAACAGAAGGAGATGACTATGAGTCATTACTGATTATACAATTTAGTTAAGAAATGATTCTTTATTTAAGCAGATCTTCTGGTATACAAAAGTTTTCTGAAAAGTTTAGGTCAATGTATATTGACAAAATGTCAGTTTCAAAGTGGAATCAACATTATCAGAATTTCAGAACACAAAAAAAGAAAATAGAAAGAATAATTCTTTTATGTCCATGGAGGATGGACACAAAGCCATGAATAGTAAAATCCATGGACACTCAAGTTCCTTATACCTATGTGAATGCTATGTGAATAGTAAATGCTTGTACTTTATTGTTTAGGGAGTAGTTACAAATAAAAAGTATGCATATGGTCATTCTAGATGCAATTTTAGAAAATGCTTTCAATTCAGGAATGGTTAAGTCCACAGATTTGGAGTCCATGGATATTAGAATACCCACAGTACTTACTTGTATAAAATAATTGGAAAGGAAGTCACCAAAATCTTGGCAGTAGCTTTCTATTGTTGTTGAAATTTCTTGCAATTTTTAATTTTTTGCTTTAAAGAGGTGTTCTAAAACCATCTATGATGAATATTTTCTTTGTAAAAATTTACTTTCTATACATGCATATTTATTTCTGGGTATATTCCCTTAATTACTACTTTGTTACAGAGTTTATTTAAATTAGTTGATAAATATTTGTGATTGGAATAAAAGACTGTTGTCTAATCTTTAGGTATTTTTGGAGAAAATATAGATATGTTTTATATGTCTTTTTTGTGGTCTCTATTTTTTTGTGGTCTCTTTTTTTTTGTGGTCTCTGTAAGGCAATAGAGTATAATAAAGAAAATAATACTACTGTTTGAAGCTAGATTGTTATGGTCTGGGTCAAAAATGTTTCCCAAAAGTTTTATGTGATCAGAGATCAGGCATTGGGGAAATGATTAGACCATGAGGTTAATACTATGATTAGTTGATAGAGGAATGCATTATAAGAGATGGGATCTAGCTGTAGAAAACAGGTCATTCAGGTGAGCTTTTGAAAGCTACATATTTCCTCAGACTTTTCTCTCTGACTCTGCTTCCTGACCACTGTGGACATCAGCCTTCTGGGCCACATTTACTCTGAAACCCTGAGCCATAATCAACCTCTCCTTTAAACTGTTATCCTCAAGTATTTCACCAAGCAACAGAAAGCAACTAACACACAGCCCAAGCTCAAATCATAGCTGGAAGAACTAGGGCATAGATAGGAGGAAAATATTTAAAACCTTGATGGAAAATATTATTTAAACATACACATATCATATTTTTCTCATGTCTAATATGAGAGTAATAGGAATTTGTCATAGGGCTGTTGTGAAGATCGAAAGAACAAGCATTTGAGAAGTATTTAAGAAATTATTTAACAGTGACTTAATGAATCTATAATAGCAATATCTGATGTAGTTCATTTTTCCTAATATCTCTGTGTTGTGAGAAATCTCTTCTAAATAACATCTAAATTTATCATCTGAATTTTCTGTTATCCAGAACTAGTATTTTCTAGTTCCATAATTAATTTGTACTACATGTTAATAACTAAATACACTTCCCTCTTTATCTGTAAGAAAATTACAAAAAAGAATGAGATTATGGGGACAAAAAAGTGGGAAAAGTGTAGAAATAAGAATAAATAAGTTTTTTCAATTAAATTAATGCATGCTCTATTTTTCAATTAAACTCATGTGTGTATTCAAAATATAACACAAAATGTTTTTTCCCAAAGATTTTCAGTAGATATTTCCTATTTATTATGATCAGAAGCATTGTTTGTTCCATAAACTTGAGAATCCCTTGTGAAGCCCATTGCTCAGGAAGGTACACACCAATGTGAGCAAAGATGCATCTACTAACTGTCACATCCATGGAGAGAGAGCACTTAGTCATTGAGAAATTGCAGTGTGAGACTTTCGGACATCCATTAAAAAACAAATTTGCTTTTTAAAAAAACATAGCAATTGAAATTGTGAGTTTCTCTTTTCCATTATTATCAAAAAATACATCTTGCAGACATCTTGGTCTTTACCCCTACCTGATATAGTCTTTGTTTTTAATCAACTTTTTGAATATTTACTTTAGTATATCATGACTCTAATTCAGCCTCACTGAGTAATCTGAACTGTCCAACTGGTTTCTTTCTTTCTTTCTCTTCCTTTTTTTTTTTTTTTTTTGGTGGCACCAGGGACTGAACTCATGACCTCACATTTGCTAGGCAGGCGCTTAGGCCACTGAGCTAGATCCCCGGCCCTGTTTTTGAGACAGGGTCTCACTATGCAGTTCAGGCTGGCCTTGAGCTGACTTTGTAGCCCAGGCTGGTCTTGAATTCACAAGGATCCGCCTGTCTCAGCCTCCCGAGTGCTGGGATTACAGGCATGAGCCACCACGCCCGGCTCACTGGTTTCTTTCTTTAACAGTCCAGCCAGCTGTGATTAAAGCCACCTAGGAATACTGACTACCGGCAAGAGCCTCTATGAGACCAGCACTTCTGCACATGGTGTCAAAAATGTTAAATCTAGAGTAACAGACTTGGTGAAGGTGAAGCATTTTAAAAACACAGTTTTGTATGCTTAGCTGCAGAGAAGAACATTTAAGACCTGGGCAGCTGTTGATTCTTCATAATCTTCATGGGTTTTTAAATCTACTTTTGCTCTTTTGAGACTGTCATGATGTAGTTCAGGCTGGCCTTGAACTTGCCATGAAGTCAAGGCTGCCCTTGAATTCAAGGAGATTTGCCTGCCTTATCCTTTCAAGTGCTAGGATTACAGGCCATCCCATTGCACCTGCCTAATTTGTTAAGGTTTTACAATAAAACCAAGTTATTAATGATGACATTTATTATTTTTTGTAAGTTGATATCTGTACTTCAGTGACCTAACATTGAAGCATTGTAAACCAGCACTTAAACTGTGTGCTATGCTGTAGGAGAGGATTAATTTGCTGAAGGCCATCTAGTGATCATACATTATCACTCTTTATGTTTAGATTTTTACAGATTACATGTACTTCTCATAACTCCACAAGGCATTTACTAACATCTACTTCAAATCATGAGCAATTATTTTGATCAAAGGAAGACAAAAACATAAAATTCTTTCTTTAAGGAAACACATCTCTCTATAAGTTTTCAACTGTAGAATATTCCTTTTTACCTATTTTGTAATTGGAAGGACAACAGAAATTTTACGAAAAAGGAACCTTCTTTCAGCTAAAATATAAGAAAGTTAGAAGTGAACTTTGCATCTCAAATACATGATGTCTCAGTGATCAGATAATCTATTCAAATGCTTACTCTATAAATTAAAACGGTTTTGGCCAATTTTCTTAGGAAGTTTATTCAATCCTCACAAAATTATTTCTAGAATACTTCTATTCCTTTTTTTCTTCTTCTTCAATTATTTGGATCACTTCCAGGATGTCCTACATGCTAAGCACATATTCTACAACTGCGCTACATCCCTCATCTTCTATTCTTTCTTACACTAAGCAACTGACTACTGTGTTCTGTATTGATCTTTATCTTCTTTTAAAGACTTATTATATTTTTCTTCATCTCTAGCCCAAAGCAAACCAATACTTTTGTTCCTTACTTCTATTTTGTATGTAAATGATTGTAGGGAATGGGAGAGAGGGACAGAGACCACAGTGAACAAAGGGAAAAGAAAAAGGAATACAATTTGTAAATACTACAGAAAACACACATTTTTCGTGATAAAAAAGAATCAGTGCTTCTAAGGTCCTGTGGCTGAAGATTGATGATGCCGTCACATAGATCCCACCCTCTGTACCTGGCATTCCACTCCGATAATCTGAAGAGACACAGAGCAGTTCGCCTGCCGGCCTTCTTAGGAAAATCCTAAGGCTCCTGGTCTCAGTCGTCTTGGTTGCCATTGTCCACACCACTCTCTCTGTCAGCCTGGACTTTTCCTACTCTTTTTCATCTCCCTGGGCTTCCGTTATCACATTGCCGAATTCTGAAACATCTTCCAGAGCAAATTTCCCAAAGTATAATAATGATCAATGCCACCAACATTAACAAATTTTGCTAAAAGAAAACATATATTTACTAAGGAGATTTTCCTTCTTATGTAGGTGAAAACATATATTTCTGAGAGGGCAAAAAGTTGTATTTAAATATATTATGCGTGTATCATGGAAAGTTGCCACTGAAGATGATTTTGAAGAATATTTTATGAGAAGATATTTAGAAACTGGCTTTAGGTGTTAATGGAGAAAAGAAACGACAGTATTGTTTAATTTTATTAGAAATATACATTATGTACATATATGAAGAAAAACTTTAACATTTTAATGTTTATCTAATGATAAATCTTAAATTTTTAAATCAGAATGTATTGACAGCCTTTTATTTTATAAGTTTTAAGCACTGCATTTTTAATGTTGCTACACAAATATGTACTACATACATAATCAGAAAATATTGTCAGATAATCCACACGAACTCTTTCATCTCCCTAATATGGAGCAGAAAGTTACTTTTTTTAAAGAGAAAAAAAAATTTCAAAACATGATAATTAGTGGGTAGCAATGGTTATTACATTATCTATTGTTATTTTTAAATTAGTTACTCAGAGCACAAGATATCTGCATTTAATCGTTCTATTTCAGAAAGTTATTTTTATCTGTACTCCAATTCTAATTGAGAGAGTATGGCTGCCAGAGCATTGAATTGAAAATAAATCTGAAGCTCATCGAAAAAGAGCAGTGTGACCAGATAACAGTATCTGCTATTCATTTAAGAGAAACAAGGATGGGTATGATGACTTTTGGTTTAATCTTTTCTGAAACTTTGTTTCAACTTTTACTTTTAAAAAACTGATAGCTGATTTAATTTACATATTAGAACCCATGTTCCATATTTTAAACTCTGCTCTAGTAATTCTTTTTTTATTAAAACACTAATACACTTTTCCAGTAGCTTCTGATTTTTCGAGAAAGCATATGTAGAAAGTATATTACGACTGCTGTGAAAATATATGCATAAGATGAAGTGTACAATTTTACAAACTGTATTGAACATGAACTAAGGACTAGTGCTGTATCAGGAATTTAATCAATATGACATCCTCTAGAAAAGACACATGACCTTGATAAAGGAAAACTTTAAATCTGCCAGTATTTCAAAATTTTTATTTCAGTAGAATACTGTAAAATTAAATCTATTGTGCATTGTGGGATAATGTAATATATAACAACCACTTTCTTAAATGCAACTTAAATTTTTAGGTCGCTTTAAAATTTTAATCTTGTAAGGTATCAAATCTTTTTCCTAATATATTTTTTCTGCAAGAAAAAGGTGAATACATGACATACTTCATCAGTGTGGAACACATGCAGTATTTTCTTTCCTATTTTAAACTCAATTACTGACATACTCCATTGATGTTTTAGCAGGTGGTTCAAGATTTCTCTCTTTAATTTTCACCTCACCTATTTATTCCTTCAGTGTAGCACAGAATCCTTAAATTTTGCTTACTCTGTCCTTGAGAACCAGTAATGATTTTAATGAGAGAGAGAGAGACAGAGAGAGAGAGAGAGAGAGAGATAGGAAAGGAGGAAATGAGGGACTATTTCACACCGAAAGGGCCAAGGCTTTCTTATTGAAACTACGACTGCTGGCATTTGCACAGAGGAAAATCTGTTCCTGATTACTTCTGAATTAAGTGTGTGTATACTTCTCATTTGTGAATCTTTCTAAGCCTTCCAGGTTTAGACCATCTACCATTTGCTCTTCATTCTCAGCTGCTGGTTCTCCGTAACATTCACTTTCCATTGTATCTGATGTAGGAGTGTTTCTAGCCTGGCATCATAAGTTAGACAGAATCAGTGTTTTTCCTCCAATATTCAAACTTCGCTGTTGTGTTGTAAATCTTTCTTTCTGAAATTTCCATGGACACTGTATAAATATAATCACCTGGCTTTCTTAAATCTAGCTTTGTATTTTAATGAGTTAATCATTAAGAAGTCATTTTTGTAGGGTACGGATAAATATTTTGCAAATAACTTAAGGCATAGGTTAGCATAAAAAAAAAATGAAAGTAGGCCAAATTTTTCTTTCCTTCTCTTTAGAGATAGTTAATAAAGCCTAAGTTGTGTCTTACAATGTGTTAAGCTATAAACAATGATTGTGTTGATGGCATAGCATCATATCTGTTACTGTACATCCTCCTTGCAGGAACAATTCATTCTTCCATGTTCATTTCAAACAATTTCTGCCTCTGAAATTTTAGCAAATATTGAAGCAGAAGTTTACCATTTAATGGGTTTATAAGTTGCTGCTTTTATAGAGTATGGTACATATGTTTGTCATTCTAAATAGTCTGAGCTGAATTGTCATAGCTGCTAAACACCTCTTTACCCATTATTTTTGGAGCAAAAAAAAAAAAATTCAGAACAATGAAATTGTTTCAAGATAATGGAATATTTTTTTCCAAAGGGAGAAAAAAATCCTCTCCATCATTACAAAATAATCGAGGAGAAAGTGCGCACAAACCAAGGTACAAATCTTACAAAATATTTTTTTAAAATTTGCATGGGATGCAATCAATTTAGATAACTGCCATAGCTCTGAAAACTGTCCCTAAAAGCCTATGCATTTGGTTTAGTCTATAGGGTGGCATCATTGGAAGGTGCTAGAAGTCAAGGCCTGGTGGGAAGACATTAAGTTATTGGAGGTCTGGCTGCAAAAGGGAGGCAGAATTCTGGACTCTTTGTTTTGTTTCCTGATAACCAGAGGAGCAGTTTTGTTTCACCATACTTAGCCTGCCATTGCTAATCGACACCTCTTTCAGAGGCCCAAAGCAAGGGAAATATCTGACCTTGAGCTGAAAACTCCAAAGCAATGAGTAGTTTACATGAGTAGCAATAAATAGTTTACATTTAATAAGTTAATTGTCTCATATATTTAATTGCACAAAACTGACTAATCCAAGCTCCTAAATTATCAATTTATATTCATGAATATTGCAAGGAACTGTTTACCAAAAAGTAGAAACTCTTCAGTGACCAGAACCATGGTTATCATGTTACACTGACAGTAAATTTGTCATCATTCCTTAGGTGTAAACCTAGAATAGTGAGCAAAAACACTTCTCTCTGTATATTAAACCAAAATACAACAGAACGAATGATTCCGAAACCAGACTATGATAGCTATCTCTTTGCAAAAATTAATACTAATATGATATTCACAACATTAAATTGCCTGTTGTAAAATGGAAATCAAGAAAATCAAACCATCACACAGTAAGGGAACAATATATTTTAAATCAATCACGAAAAATTCTCCCAGTGAAAAAATGGACAGCATATAATTTTCCTTTGAGAAATTCGTAGTAATATTTGCTTAATATGCTGATGGACTTATCAAGGTTCTTGAATAAAATTGATTTACAATACAGTGGGGATTTTCTCAGCCAGAATGTGAGGAAGGTTAGATGTAACAGTGCTTTGAAATGCAGACTGTTCCTGACCATTACTCCCCTAAGAGCAGAGACTTGAAATCAAATTAGACCCTTAATATTAGGCAAAATAAATTGATTGTAATTCATTTTATCAGTTGAAGCCTTACTATCTTAACGGGATTAATTGAGATATGTATTTCTTTTAAATATGCAATAGAAGTCTCCTTTCAGGAATATAATCAAGGAACTATCTCCAACTCAACCTTTCTTTCACTTTTATTACTTGAAAACAATAAGAGTTGATTTTGGAAACTTTTCAAATAAAATCAATTTGTTTCCCTAAAATGTAGACCTTTTGGATGTGAAAAGTATAATTTATAGTCATTCATTGGGATCTTAATCCAGGATGATTTTTTTCTTTGGTTTGGTAGTTGCATGGCAAAATAACAATAAATAAATATTCCAAACCTACTATGTTGTTTTTATTCATTTACTTTTTGGAAACAAGGCTCATTGTTCAGAGATCAGGCTACCTTTGAACTCACTGCAGTCCTCTTGCCTCAGCTTACTGAGTCCTGGAAATGGAGGTAAGACCCACCATGTCTGGTTACACTCCTGATCTTTTGGATATTATATGTTCTTTGAAGAACATAATTCTTACTCACATAATCTGAACATGGTTTTATTCTAATTATAGTTATAGAAACCAATAAAATGATACAAAATTGTATTAGGGCAATCAGCTGAAATTTCACACTGTAAAAGAAATGACATCTAGCATAATACAATTTACTCTAGGGATATCTAACATAAAGCTATACACATACCATTTTTGCATAAGCAGCAGTGATTATGAAATAGCACAATTTAAAAATATTTCCTTTTTATTTTTATCTCACTTCCTTTCTTTTTTTCTATTTACTTATTTTTCATTTTTGATGGCCAATATTAAGTAGTTTAACAATCTCTACATGTCATTATTTCAAATTTGAAACATGTTTTCATTTTTAGAATTCTTACTGTTTTCACAGAACTAAATTTGCAAGTTCTTATACTTTAATGTGTTTTGATTTTTTATTTAAGAAAAATAGCAGAGTTGATTGAATTTTTTTTATTTTTTTATTTATTTTATTTTTTTTTTGGTACCAGGGATTGAACTCATGATCTCGAGTTTTCCAAGTAGGCATTTGTGGTGCTGAGCTAAATCCCGGCCCTCAGTTGGAATATTTGAATGCTTCCTAATGACTACATGAAATTTTATGCTAATATATTATAAAACTCCACTATCTATTTGTATTCATTTTTATTAGAAAAGTGTTGCAATAATCAGCATTTGCAAGTACATTTAACTACTGAATAATGTGGTTTTCTTTGAGAGGAGTATAATCTCAGGAGTGAGAATAAGTTGAAGGATGCATTTTATTTTATTTTATTTTTTATTTATTTTTTTATTTTAAATAAATACTGTCAGAATACTGCATATTCTCAAAACAGTGTACATGAATGCCTTTTCTCTGTATTTCCATTGGCAATGGTTGGTTGTTGATTGGTAGAAGTGAATTTGATTTTTTTGATATGACTTAGGAATCCAGTTTTGTTTTCATTTCTTACAGGGAAAATTCTCATGATAACTTATTGAAAAAACTACCCATTATGACTGACATGTAGGGAAATGTTGGTGTTATGTGACATGTACAGGGGCTTCTTTTTTCCTTGCACTTCTCTAATCCAATACCATTAGCATATGTCTATTACCATAGATTCAATAAATCTGAGGTATCTTATAAGTTATTCCCAACATTTTATTCCTTTTTTTTTAAAGACAGAGTTCCACTATGTAGCCCAGGCTGGAGAAGCTGTGGGGAAAAAGGAACCCTTCTCCACTGTTGGAGGGAGTGCAGACTGGTGCAACCACTGTGGAGGTCAGTCTGGAGGTTCTCAAAAAGCTAGGACTGAAGTCCCATTTGACCCAGCTATTCCGCTTCTGGGCGTATTCCCAGAAGAAGTGAAATCATCTTACCACAGTGATATATGTGCACCCATGTTTATAGCAGCACAATTTGTAATAGCCGAATCTTGGAAACAACCCAAATGCCCATCAATTGAGGAGTGGATAAAGAAGATGTGGTACTTTTATACAATGGTGTACTATTCAGCTATAAAAAATGATGACATTGAGGCTTTTATAGGTAAATGGATGCGACATGAGACCATACTCATAAGTGAAATAAACCAAATACACATGTGTAAA
>RJWT010015080.1:0-20661 GCA_004365215.1 Cuniculus paca
TAATTATTCTCAGTATAACGTCTCTTCAGTTGATTGACTTCATTTGTGTGGTATAGTTTAATTGATCATGTTTTGGCTCATTGTGATCCATCAAATGCTGGAGCATCTTATACTCTCTGGGGTCTTTGAAGAGCTAAAATACGGCATTGGTGGGAAATACGATGGAGTATAAGAAGGAAAGAAGGTGCTGGAATTGCCTGGGGCAGGTAGTGGGAATAAGGGAACCTGCCTTATCCAGAATAATCCTGCCCAGTCTTTCTTCACACAGGACAGAGGGGACAGGCACAGAGAAAAGTCACTGCCATGGTAATGTGAGACATTTTTAAGAGCAGAGAGGGGAGAAAGCCTGGAGGTTGTAGAGCGTTTAAATGATTGTCTATATTTCAAAAGAGAGGTTCCCACAAATTATAATGCTAATATTCATCCAGTGTTTATTAAATGACCAATACTGTATTGTCTTTAGGACTTTTGTACATTAAATAGTCACTCCTCACAATGCCTCTATTATTGAGATGAAGAAACTGAGGCCCAGAGGTTAACAAACTTTCTGAGGCCACAGAACTGCTTAGTGCTGGACCGAGGCCGCCAGCACCAGATCTCCTTTATCACCACACTAAATAGCTGAATTTTTTGATTTTTACTTTTAAAAATCAGACCTGGAAGCTTCTGGACCATAGTTCGGCAGGTCAACAATGAGCTGCCCACTTTGGACAAGGGAATGTGAGCCCCTGTTCAACACAGCCTGCCTCCGCTTGTCAGATACTTTACAGTTTGCAAATATTATCTGATTGGTGAGCTCCGTGGCCTGAGGCCACTAGAAGTGTCCTTCACTCTCCCCATTTTCATGCCTGCATACTGAGTCTTGGGACTTGGGTGTTAAAGTAGGAGACACATGGGAAAGAAGGGGAGGTGGTGGGGAGGCACATTCTACACACTGAAGTTTGAGTCTTTGAGCAAGAAAGAGAAACAGAAGGGGGGCTGCTCCTCTACACAGTGACTGGATCCCCTGCCAAATCAGACCTGGATCCACGCTGCAGACAGCCATATCCCTGGCCTGTGGCACCAACTTCAGTTCCCTCATTTGTGGTCCTGAAGTTGCCACATCGCAAATGTGGAGTCATCCGTGAATTTGAGTTGGCAGTGATGGCGACGCCTGTGGCTGGTTTTAGTTATGACAGGATTGAATGTCTGCAAAACCTTCTTCATGTTATAACACCTTCTACATGTATCAGCCAGTTTGAACTCCATAGCAAGGCTAGGAGGTCAATAATATTTTTGTTTGTTTGTTTGTTTTAAAGAGGGGAGGGAGAAACACAGACAAGAAAAACAAAGAGCAAAAGAGACAAATAACAAAAAACCCAAAACAATAATAATATAGGCTTTCAAAACAAGATAATAGGAATTCAACAATGGTTGTTCTGTTGCATATTGTTATTTTCAAGAGTTGTTGGCCCGGGGATCTAGCTCATGTGGCCTAAGTGCTTGCCTGGCAAATTCAAGGTCATGAGTTCAATCCCTAGTGCCGCAAAAAAAAAAAAAAAGAGTTGTTTAGATTACCAGATACAGACATACTACATGTATGAGTATTAACTGTTCTTTTCCAAGAACTAATAGAATTAGTAGTATAATCATCTTAGCTATCATATATATATATATATATATATATATATCCAAATTTATATCTTTTTCCTTTTCCCTTCTTTTCTAGGATATTGATAATATTAGTACCATCTTTTGAATGAGTAAATGGGTACTTCAGAGTAGTAGAGTGACTTAATGGCACAGAGATAGTAAGTAGCCAAAGCAGATTGGAACTCCAGCTCACCAACCCTCCTAACCTCTTAAACATCTGTATTCTCCTCTTTCTTCCTCTGTTCATCCATGCACTCACCCACACATTTGTTCAGCATCCATCCATCCATGTACACACTTATGTACTCACTTCTCTACTCTTCATCCACCTACCATCCATCTGTCCATGTATCCGTCCATCCATTTATCCATCCATTCATTTATCAATCCATCCATCCTCCACCAATACTGAGCATGAGGTACTTGAAAGAACTACACAGCTTTTATGATGCCTTCTTCATATGCCCTTAGTTCCATACCTCACAGTTACCTGTGCCTGTTCCCATGCACACATGTAACCACCGTCTGGTCTGGTTAGTTGAATAGGGTGGGATAGACCAGGGCAGAGATAACTCCTGGTTTACCTCATGGAAACTAGAGACTTCTGCCTACGAGTGGAAGGAGAGGCTAACTTGGTCATGATGGGTTGGGTATGTGGACCGTGATGATGTGCCCAAAGCTTGGTTGGGGCCTGAGCATCTCAGAGAGGACAAAGAAGGCATTTCAGGCTTGTGCTGGACACCCTCTCCAGACTGGCAAGGGTGTACACGCCTACATGTTTTGCAGGGACCGTCGTGATCATTAACCGTAGTCAGTCTCAGCTGCAGCTTTGATCACCGGTGCATGCACACAACTCATCATAGCAAATTAGGTCCGTCTTTAGGCCTGGGAGTCTGTGAGCAAGGAGGGCTCAGGCATGTGTGTTCTGGGAGCCATGTTGGGGTGGCTGGGCCATGTTTCCTGAAGGCAGCAACCCTCAGTGTGTTCCAGGACTGCTCTTTTATCAACAGGGGTAGTTTTCTAGAAAATTTGAAGATGCAAGAAAGTTTCTTTTAACAAAAATTTAAGAGGAAGTGCAAATGGATCTGATCAAAGTTTTCTTACCTCATTTACAAAAACCTTAAAAGCAACCGGGCGTGGTGGCTCACGCCTGTAATCCCAGCACTCGGGAGGCTGAGACAGGAGGATCGTTGTGAGTTTGAGACCAGCCTGGGCTATAAAGGGAGCTCAAGGCCAGCCTGAATGGCATAGTGAGACCCTGTTTCAAAAAGACAAGGGCCGAGGATTTAGCTCAGTAGCCTAAGTACCTGCCTGGCAAGTGCAAGGTCACGAGTTCAATCCCTGGTGCTGCAAAAAAAAAAAAAAAAAAAAAAACACCTTAAAAGCACTGGGTGAGTTCAGGGACCTGAACATGCGTGTTCTGTATAATTAGTGACCGTGTGACCTAGATTTTCCAGTACAGCTCTGATTTTCAAGTAATCCTCCCCCACAATTGGCTATTTGTCCTGGTTTTTGGTTTGTGAAACATGATGACTCAATCTGGAGCTGGGTTTACTCATTGTATTTTGGTGAACCAATACTGAAAGTTGTAAAGACTTTCAAAGAGTCAGAAGAAATTCAAGGGGAAAAATTTCTTGCCACTTTAGTTTTTACCATTGTAGCAAATTTCTTACCATGTGTAGGTGTGCCTCGTGCTCGTCTGTCTTCCTGCCTCCCTACTACAGTACCAAGGAAAACTCAGCCCCTTCCTCACTGTGCAATCGACGCCTCAGTGCTTGGGGTGAGAGCCTTCAGGTCCCTTGTGGGTCTGGTCTTATGTCACCTGGCACTGGGAGCCACAGCACTGATCCCTTTGGCAGTTCGAGTATCCCAGAGGAAGCCCCTTGTGGAAGTGGACAAGGCTAGTGCCTGACAGGTGGTGTCATGTCTCCTGGATGCCGCAGCTCGTGTCCACTCAAACCTGTGCCCTTTCCAACCCTGGAGCCAGCGACATGGGGGTGACTGCCCAGGAATGGCCCTGAGCCTTGACTATTGGTACAGAACACAGCCTCCTCTCTTTCCCACCTGTCCTGCTTGCCCTGCAGGATCCTGCCCACTTCGTTTTGATTTGTGATGAAATTTCCCATCTTAACGGTTTTTAAGTGTACAGTTCAATGGCATTAAGTACGTTCATATTGTGCATCCATTACCACTGCGTACCTCCGGGACTTCATCTTATCAAACAGCAACTCTTCCCCCTTCAATTCTTACTCCCCAGTTCTCTCCTCCCAGGCCTAAGCAGCCATCATCTGGCTTCCTGACACTTAGGTTGACTGTACTACCTACTTCATAGAAGAGGAGTCAGACAGCATTTGTCCCTCCGTGACTGGCTTATTTCAGCTAGCCTAGTGTCCTCACAGTCCCTTCCACTATTAAGAAAAATGTGCCCCCAGGCGGTGGCTTCAGCTTCCTAAACTAAGGAATGGAGGGTTTGCTTTGCTCCCTGGCCTGCAGGCTGCCACTCAGAAATAGTGGGCGGGGGCTGCCACAGGGGAAGGGCCAGAGGAGGAAGAGTCCAGGAAAGCCTCGGTGGGGAGCACGGGGACTAAGGGATGTGGAAAAGGATATGGAGGCTGGGCCAGCAAACACCTGAGCTGGGAAGACCATCTGGTCTGGTCGCGGGTCTGGATCTACTCTGGGTGTGCTTGGGACCCCTGGGGGCTTAAGCAGAGACCCCTCTGTGGCCCTGCCTCCTATAGCGACAGCAGCTGGGTTCCTCAGAAGTACTCCATGTGCTCGCTTCCCTTTGCCAAGAAAGGAGCCTCACAGGGACCCCGTGTCCTTGGCACAGGGGGCAGGTGGAAAGTCGCCCAGTGTGTGGGTCTGGGGCAGGGTAGCTGCAGAGTGGAGCGGCAGTGGGTAACCATGACATCCTGATGCCCTGAGCACCTGGACCCCTCCCACTCTTTCATCGTAAGGGCTGTGAGTTTGCGTGTGTGACTGAGGAGTGTTCCTTGGTGTGTGCACAGGTGTGGGTGTGATTGTGGGGTATCCGTGAGTATGTGTGTGGGTGTGACAGTGGGGTGTCAGTGAGTATAGGGGGTGTGTGTGGGACTGTGGGTATCCATGAGTATGTGTGGGTCTGTAATTATGTTGTATCAGAGTGTGTGTGTGTGTGTGTGTATGTGTGTGTGGTTATGAGGTATCAGTGTGTGATTCTGGGGTAGCAGGAGCATGTGGAGTGCATGTGTGTGAGAGCAGGGTATCCATGAGTGTGTGGCGGGGAGCATGGTGTATGAGTGTGTGTATGATTATGTCAGTGAGGGTGCGGGGTATCGTGTGATTATGAAGTAACAGTGAGTGTTAATGTACGGAATTGACAGGTATCCTTGAAGCCCCTCAGGGAGTGTGTGTAGTTTTGATAGTGGAGCATCACTCAGTGAGTATATGTGTATGTGGGCATACGTGTGTGAGTGGGGTATCCAAGAGTTTGGGGGGCATTATGGTGTATCACTGTGTGTGTGTGAATATGAAATATCAGTGAGTGTGTGTGTGTCTCTGTGTGTGTGTGTGTGACTGAGGGATATCTGTAAGATATGTGGGGGGTAATTGTGGGATATCAGTGAGTGTGTATGTGTGCACATGTGTGTGACTGTAGCCTATCATGGGCATGTGTGTGTTGACATGGAAGAGTCCTGCTCATATGTTGCTCTCATAAGGACCCCAATAGGCTGACCACACAATATCTGGCCCCCTTCTTCTCCCCCACAGGAGAGCGACAGGAGGGCACTCAAGTCCTCTGAAAGCCAGGAGAGTGTGTGGGGTAATTATGGTAGGTGTGGGGTAGTATGTCAGATGGCACTGTCCTCTCCATGTGGAGAAGGGACAGCCCCTGAGACAGCCATCTGGGGCCATCTGTGTGGCTGTGGGAAGGCAGGAGGTTGTTGCCTCCCTTGCAGACCCCAGGTGCACCCTGGGAACATGCAGTGGTCCTGGTCTATACTTCCTGCCCTTCATCCTCTTCCTCAGAGCTTAACTGTCCCTCATTCCCTTCCTTTAAGAATGAGGACCCTGAATAATACCGAGCCTATCTGCCACCCAAGGGCACTGGTTCCCACTTCCACCCTTCCTAGGATCCCTGCTGGGTAGCATGAGGAAGATGTTCAGGGCACCTCAGAGACGCTGGAGGCCTCATGCCGGCTTCAACCTGCAGACTTGTTTTGATTGACATGTGTAATGCTTCAAACACCGAGGAAATTTGTTTATTTTGTAGTATTAGGGATTGAATCCAGGGCTTTCACACTGTACTACATTCTCAACACACACACACACACACACACACACACACAGCCTTTAGTTTTTCGATGTTGGGACAGGGTCTGGCTACATTGCTAAATTACCTAGGCCAGGCTTGAACTTGCAGTCCTGCTTCAGCCTCCCAGAGTGCTGGGGTTATAGGCCTGTGCCACTATGTCTAGATGGCATTTTCTGCCAAGCCTAGACACTGGGCCACCTCAAGCCCCCAGGCCTATGTGGCAGTCATGGCCTGGACTTATGAGCGCTGCCCCTTACCAAAGAGTTTTGAGACTGCTACAGCCCCCTCAGGTCTTACTGCCTTGTATAGGCCTGGGCTGCACTCAATTCTCAACAGCACCAAGTCCTCCAAGCCTGGTCCAGACTCTCTGCTCTGGGTGGCTGGAGGAGTCTTCTCTGCTGCAAATGAATCTTCCAGGGCTGGGGATGTGGTTCAGTAGCATAGCTCTTGCCTTGCATGCACAAGGCCCTGGGTTCCATCCCCAGCACCACCAAATGGATCTTCCAGAACTCATCCTCTTTCCCAACACGAACATTTCCTGTGAGTTTGGCTCCCCTACCAGTAGGCTGTTTGGGTCCATGCACATTACGTGGGACTCATGATCACAGTGGCAGATCTGCCACATGATGGGAAGAAGAATCCCTGGCTTGATTTTGGAGCCTAATTTCCTATACTTTTTTATCCCCAGTACTGGGAATTGGACCCAGGAACCTTTGCACTGAACCATTTTTATTTTTTTATTTTGAAATGCATCTCATGAAATTTCCCAGGTGAGAGCTGAACTTATGATTCTCCTGCCTCAGCCTCAGTGCTGGAATTGTAGGCATTATCACCACTCCTTTCTAATCCCCACACTCTTGCATGCCATTCCACCTTGGACTCACCTCCAGGCTTTGCAGTAAGTAGGCTTACTCCTGACCTAGCAGAAATCGTATCCCTTAGGGGTCTGACTCATGCTCTTTGAAGACGGGTGACCATGCATTAATCCATATTTGGGATGACTGTTGGCCTGGGTCCAACCAGTACCTGGCTGGTGTGATCAGGTCGGTGCGGAAGCTCTGCTCAGGAGGGGCCCGGTGAGCATCTATATACCGGTCATCACCTGGCACCCACTGCTAGGACCCTCGAGTCCCATTCCTGCATCTGCCAGGCACTCTGTCACTGGCAGGCCTAGCCACCCAGGACCCCCACGCCTCTGGAGAAACAGCGGGAGCTGCAGCAGCCAAATTAACTCAGGGTTCAGGGTCAGGTGCCACGTTTGGCCTCAGAATGACAAATCTGCTAGAGACCCGGAAGGATTTTATCTCCCTCTGCTTGTCACAGCAGCAGGTCCCACCCTTCCCGATTCTTTGCTTAGACATAAACAAAGAGGCCCATTCTCATGCTGAGTCCTCCAACATCCCCAGGGTAGGTGACATTGGTTTCCTTGTTTTGTTGGGTGACTCTGAGTAGGAACCTGTTTACGGACTGAGCTCCTAACAGGGGCTTCACTTCCCTCCCGAGGATCTGCTCTCTGGTGGGTTTATTTCCAAAGCGCAGCAGGATGGAGCCTTCACCCTTAGGAGTTTATCAGACTCTCTTTTCACAACAACATTTTTTCCTGTTTTCATTTGAGGGAAGATGCTTCCCTTTGGTCTTTTGTGTCCTGGGGGCAGGGGAGAGAAAGGGTGCTCCTCTCTCTTCCCTGGGCTCCCTGTACAGGTGGCTCAGGCCCTTTGGGGAAACTAACAAAAGGAATCTATCAGGGGCACCCACTCCTCCTGTGCTCCCCCAACACCCCTGTGACTCTTGGGTCCTTAATTCACCCCTGCTTCTGAACCTGACCCCCACGTTCTTGCTCCCTGGAAGTTGGGGACTCCCTGGATGCTTCCAGACAGCCACGGGAGAGTTGACTTCCCTGGCTGAGCCCTGCGACGCTCACTCCCTGCTGCTCCGAGTGGCAGACGACAGGCAGTCTCACTGTCTGGGAGGCAGAGACCGGAAAACCTCACATCCTCACCCCCGGAGGAGCTGCTGTTCGCCCTCCATCTTGCAGGATGCATCAGGACTTTGTCCCAGGCCAGTGGGCCCCTGGCCTCACGCTGATACCAGATATGGGCATCGCTTCCACATGGGCAAATCTCGTACGTTGCCCTCAGTGTCTGTGAGGTGACTCTGGCCTGCTGAGCGGGGCCACTGGGGGAGGTGGGCTATGTCCATGCCATGGCCTGGGCCTCTCGGGAAGAGGCTGCGTCACCAGGCAGCATTCAGAGGGAACCTTGGCCATCACTCACTCCTAATTTTAGTGACGTGCATTAGCTAAATTGTGTTCTGAGTATTCATTCAGCGCTGTTTACGGCGCGCTCTCGAGTGCGCTTACCGTTTGTCAGAAGTGCAAACTAGCGAACATACGAGCCTTTAAGACAGGCCATCTGTTCGTCTTAGACCCTTGGACGATTGTCAAACGCTTCTAAAAATAAGTGCTCACAAGCAGAGAGGGGCTGCCCAGGTGATACACAGCAGAAAGGGGAGGCAGAGATGTGTACTCTCCCCTAAGGGAAAGACGCGGAGCGCGTGTTGGTGAGGAAGTGTGCAGAGGGAGTAGGAGACAGGAGCAGAGGGAGACAGGGAGTGTGCGTCCTGCCGAGACACCTTTTTGGCTAGAGGCATGAGCTTCTCCCCGTGTCTTGCATCTCATGTAACTCCACAGCTCAAATACCTTCGATGGCTCCCCATGGCCCAGATTTAAGGGCAAGCTGCCTTGTCTGGCATCATGGAGCCTCATCAATAAGACCCCCGCCTTCCTTTCCAGGCTCGTCTCCATGGCGCACACTCTGTGCTTCTGCCAAGCTGAATTATTCATTGTTCCCCCAACATATGCTGCACTTTTCACATTTCACAGGCAGCGCAGTGCCCGGCAGAGAGGGGGCTCTGCAGACAGACGGCGCGGGTGCAGCGCCTCGCTGCCTTTCCCAGCGGCAGGGCCTGAGCCTCTCCGTGCCTCAGTGTTCTCGTCTGTACAATAGGGATGACAGCGTATTTAATTTGTGGGTGCCCAGAGGTTTAAATGAGTGAATATTAGTGCAGTGTGAAGAATGAGGCCTGGCACACAGTGAGCCAGTGATCATTATCAGTGTATTCACACTGCCTGGCTGTTGTCCTGGTGGCTTGTTCTTCCTGGAAAGCCCTCTTTCCGTGCACTCAACCACACACAACCAGTGGAGATCCTAACCCCAGCTGTCCCTGAAGGGTGACTGGAAGGCTGGCCTTTTCTTCAAGCGCCTCAAAGCAGAAGTCCTCTCTCTGTTCTTGTGAAATCTACTCCTGCTGCAGCCCTAAGGAGCCCCAGCCCCAGCCCTGAGAAAGTCAGGTGTAAAGCGAGGCTCACAGGAGCCCATCATGGAGGGGCTAGGTGGGGGGAGCAGGGAGGAAGTGATCAGCCACAGCCTGTGTCCGTCCAGGAACCAGAGGGAGAGGCAGGGAGTCACGGCGAGGGCTGTGTGGGCTCTGTGGCTGGGAGGCTCTGGGTGGGACACTCGGTGTTTCTGTGCCCTTAATCTGCTGTAGGGACTCAGGGGCCAGGACCAGGGCTGCCCCCAGGAATGAATTCTTCTCTGCTTCTAGGATGCCATGGGTCTATGAGTCCAGCCTTCATGGGAGAAGATAGGGAGCATCTCTACCTCTGGATGCCCAGTGCCCAGCATAGGGTCCAGCAGATGAGAACTTAGCTACCACCTGTGGAATAAATGAATGAATGAATGAATGAATGAATGAATGAATGAAAGCATACCTTCTCCCTCCCCCATGGAGTCTCCCTGGGTCCTTCTTACCTGATCACTGGTGCCATTCCCTGAGGGTAGGAATGCAGAGACTGATGGTTCTCGAGGGTCTATCTGGCGGTGTGTGTGTGTGGGGGTGAGGACGGGGTCTTAATCAGACACCAGCCTTCCTGGGAAGAGGACTACAGAGGTTGGGCTGTCTCAGGAGCACTCCTGAGACCTTGCTAGTCCTTCGGCCACAGCTGGTCAGTCTGTTAACTCTCTAGGAGGCCTCCACGATAGGCCTCAGCAAGTACCCAGTGTGGCCCCAAGGGTACTTGCAGGGGGCACAGTCTCCTCATCCCAGCAATCTGTCCAGCCAGGAAGACCTGCCTGAACACCACTGTGGAGCACCTTCTCTTCGCCGGGCCTGGGGTAAGGATAGGCACCTTATCTCCTGCGTCCTCAGGGGCAACCCCAAACCCAGGGGTCAGGGATGCTGCCACAAAGCCACCCAGCTCCGTACGTGGCAGAGTTAGGATTCAAACACAGGACCTGGCCCATCTCAGCCCACGAAGACTTAGTGTCTGGGCCAGCACCCACGGGCACTTGCTAAGGGCCTGGAGACGTGCTAGGACTTCACAGGCATTTTGTTACTGGGGTAACTGGGGCACAGGAGGGGCAGTTGAGCTGTCCAGGAGAGACTGTGTCAGGGCATGGGGAGGACAGGCAGTCCCCGCCGCCAGGCCCGTACACCTGGCTGCTGCTGCTATGCCCAGGCCTAGCTTGGATTGGGTTCGGGATCAGGAACATTTTGCTGCTGAATTCCCAGCAGCCAGTGTGTGGCTGTCACCCAGCAGGGAGTCAGTAAAGATCTGCTGTGTGAATGAATGAATGAATGAATGATAGGTAAATGCATGCTAGGCTTCTTTCCCTTGAGGGCCGAGGGTGACCGAGCTAGCTCCTGAGCCTCAGGATTCCCACAAGACCCCAGCTGGGCCTGCCCTGGAGGGTCCATGCAGACGTCTATGCCTACCTCCTTGCCTCTCACTAACTCGTATTCCCGAGTGCCATGCAGTCGCCTGCATCAGATTCGAGCCCCCATCCAGGAACATTCGCTGGGGCTGCCGAGGGACGCGTGGCGGCCGGAACCATTGCCGCCCACCCCCCTCCCGTTTTCCCGTTTTATTTTCCTCACCTGCTTCTCGGCCCAACACCTGTGTCTTCCTGGCAGGCAGCAAGGCCGTGCGGATGCCAGGCCTCCCACCCAGGCTCTTCCAGGTCCTTCCGCTCTTCGCCTCACCTGGGCTTTATGGTGCCGGGAAGTGTTCATCTGTGGGGTTGGAAGCGTCTTTAAGAAATGATTTTCTTCATTTTCTAAAGGGGCTAAATATAGCACAGACATAAACAGAGAACTAAACGCTAGGCCAGATGCCCTTGTGAGAGTGGCACAGGGTGGAAGGAACCGTTAAGAGGCCTTCATGAAGCCCAGGCCTGAACCAGGCCTCCCGGTCTGGGGGCACCTCTGGGTCAGCTGGGGGTTTCTGAGCTGTGCCAATTGGCAGGGCCGGCTGGAGCCACTCACACACACAGGTGTTCGGGTGACAAGGGTCCCTGTGGAAGGGCTGATGCCCTCCTTGCAGGGGCTTTGCCTGCTGCCCCCCTCCCCCCGGTCCCCTGAAAACACACACGCACACACTGTGGCCATGACACCCTCACCAGCTGAGCAGCAACCTGCACCGTTAATCCACAAACCCTTGGGGACCTGCATGTCTCACCTCCTGCTCAGGCCCTCGAGGGGAACCAGCTGGAGCCTTCTTCACCCACACCGGGCCCCACCCAGAGCAGGCACTTAATAACACAACGCAGAAAGAATTCTAGGGCTTGGTCCCCCCAGGGCATCAAGTTTTGACATTTCCATCTGCCGTGACATCCTGGGCTTTAGTTCCTGTGATAAAACTTCTGGGAAGTTTTTACCTTGCTCTTGGAGGCAGTTCTTCCTCGAGTCTGTCCTAAGGACCGCTAGCTATTGCTTCTTAAATGAGAGGGCCCACTGCTGTTTGCACTGGAGAAGTGGCATTCGTTCTCACATGTTCTTAACTGAGGCATAAATTTTTGCCCCTGGGATTTCTATACCCAGTGTCCCCTGGTGCATGTCACTTGGGCTTGTTCATGGCGTCCTGGCGAGGGACTGCTTCATTATCCGGAGATTCCCCACACCTCTCTCCTCGAGTTGCTGGGGGTGGTCCTTGAGGCTTTGAGGAGTTAATGTCCTGCCTGGCTTTCTGGTGTCTAGGGAGCCAAGTCCACCTTGGTGGGCACTGAGGCTTCTCTGTCCACACTCCCCCAGCCCTCCATGTGACCTGCGCTGCTGTCACCCCAGGGCCTGTCAGCACACCTATTGCAGCCTCCGTGTCCGGGTCTGTGCTGCCTTTCCACTCGGGGGGCTCATCATTTTCTACCTAGCTTCATCCCCTGGACCCGTTATCCTGTCATGGGGTCGTTCAAACCCACTGACTGTCTACTTTGTGTCAGGCCCTCGTAAACATACCTGCAGACCAGGAAGAGATGAGCATGTGCCTGAGTTCTTAACTCCCCTTCTCTTCCTCCTCCACGACCTCCCTCGATAAAGAAGGACCTGACCACACAGGATGGCGGGCCCGTGGCTGGCTGTCGGCAGGTGGGGAAGTGAGAGGCCCAGGGATCCAATCAGGATGGCGTGTGACCAGCTCTGCTGCAGCAAAGCAGAGGCTGGTCCTTCCCAGGAGAGGTGCACGGATGTGTTGGTGGGGGTCAGGGGTCCCTCGAGCACGTGTGTGCCCTGAAGACTCAGAGCAGCTTGGTTGGGAGGGAGGAGTGGGGAGGTGCAGAACCAGGAGGTCTGTCTGTGCACTGTGGGGTTGGCTCCCCCCCTGGACTGGCAGGCTATCCCCGAGCAAGTACAGGAGAGGCACCTTGGCGAGAGTGTGGGGGTTCCCATAGAAACTGCCAGAATTCCGTCTATGGCCTCAGATGACCTGCCTCGTGCTCTGAGACCATGACACCCCCAAGGGAGGTGCCAGGCCATGCTGGGCTTGTGTCTGGTGTGTGGTACAGACGATCCCTAGATGGCGGTGCCCTTCAGGGTGTAGGGCACTGGGTTCCAATGGCCTGGTGCAACCCCTCCAGCTTCCTAGCTGGCTGAGCTTGAGTTGGTAATCTAATCTCGGTTAGTCACAGTGTACTCAGCTCATGATGTCACAACCTTGTAAGGCTGTTGTGAGGACTGAGAGCCATGGGCCTGCAATGGCACAGCAAAGTGGCTGCCACAGGGGCCCTGTGCCTGGAAGTGGGCACAGTCTTATCTCAGCCCTGGGCCCTGGGCCTCGAGTAGAAGTTATGGGCATCCTCTGGTGGACCTCACAGTCAGACCTGGAGCGCAGGAGAAAGACACAGCGCCTCTTCCGCCCCCTGGTGGTCAGTAGCAGAGCTGCAGACCGCTGCTCCCTGTCTGAAGAGGCCGCACCGACTGGGGCGTGCAGGGCATGCTTCGAGAGAGCATGCTTAAGGTGCTGCACTTGAGATCAGCGAGCCTGTCCTGCTCCATGCGGGGCTACCCTGTCCCTAGTGGAGTTTGCTTCCTTTATGCAGGTGTCATTAGGTGGAGCACCTCCTGAGGCTTTAATGAAATTGGTCTGAATTTGCAACACGGACCACTGAAAAGAAACAAAAAGACTGGGCTTTCTGAGGCCAAATCCCACCCCCAGCCACAGGCAGCTGGCTCCTTCGAACAGATCTGCACTGGTCGACAGCTCCGGCTGGCAGGAGGGAGGACACGCCTCGGGCTGCGGTGCGAGGGAAGTGTTTGGCCACAGAGTCCCACCTGGGCCCCGGATTCCCAGATGGTTTCAGCCCAACTGGTCTGCAGTGCTCATGTGACCACGTGGGCAGGCTCCCTCCAGGTCCCTCCCTGCTGGGTGACTTGTCCCTGCCTGGACCGCCCACTGCCTCCACACGTCTGTGCCCACTCGGGTGTTTCTTGGCCAGAGAGCTGTGCAGCACATCTGCTGTCTCCTCCACTGAGCTTAGAGCAGCTACAGGGAGGACTGAGAGGGATGTTGGGGGCAGCCTGCAGGCAGCCTGATAGTTTCCTCCTTGCCACAGAGTGAAAGAGAGATGTTTGTCATTCCTGCCACCTCCCCAGCATTTCCCCTTTCCCTCCACTTAGCCCGTCCCTGTGGTCACACCTGAATGGTCTTTAAAAAAAAAAAAAACTGCATAGGGAGACCAGGTTGGCAGCAACAGGAACCAATCCCCAAGCCCCAAATCAATGTGGCGTCTTGGCAGCTGCGTCCCTGAACACTTTCTCCTTGTTGCATTTTGTTTTGTGTTAATCGTGATGCTTCTCTGCAGCTCTGGAGTCGGTGCACTGGGTGGGAGGGGCGGGCGTGCTCTCCATCCCTCTGCCCTCATGCGTGTCTCCTTTCTTCCCTTTGCAGAACCACACTATGAGCCAGCACGCACAGTGAGGGACCGCTCGACAGGACACCTCTCCGCAGAAGGCTTGCCGGAGACGCCGTGGGGAGGGCTATTTGAACATTACATCCAATCAAAGTGTCATTTGCAACCCAGATGTAAAACTCTAATGATTTGGCCATGAGGCGCTGCTATTATAAGCAGCTGGAAATGAATATTAATGGCAGAGATTAAAAGTATTCCATGCTCAGTATTTTTTATTGTCCTGCTACAGCTAGTGTGCTTTTAGAGTTTCCGCCGCAGACTACATTTCTAGTGTTAGAGAAACCTGCTTTTTGAGGCTATTGTCCTTTGTTCCTTCATGTATTATATTGATAGTTTTTAAAAAAGGGATTAGTGTGATTTTTTTTTCTTTGCTTTTTTTTTTCTTGTTTTTCTTTCCCCCCTTTGGTTAACTACTTTTTAATTGCAGTTCTAGGTAATTGTGCATCGTGATGTGATTGCTTGGCTATTGTCTGAATATTTCCTTTTAATTTTTTAATTAAAGACTAATGCTTTGATTGGATTTGCCAGTTCACCGGACAGTGATTAAAACTATGTAATGAATATAATCGGTTTCAGTGCAACTGGATGGTCTGCTTTTAAATGTGACTTAATCTGACTGCAGTAACTAGTTCAGTTCAATAAAGGGAATCCATGCGATTAGCATCCGGTTGCCTGGTTCTCTCCTCCCCAGCCAGGGGCCACAGGGGGGTGCCTGACAGAAGGTGTGTTCCCAGGCAAGTTCCCGTGGGCTCTCCCATGCCCCTGGGGACTGTATACAATAGGCCTTACTTCTTTGGGGACAGAAGCGAATGGCCTAACACACAGAAACTGGATGAAATGGCAACGGCCACTGAAGTCACAGGGGAAAGAATCCATAAACAGCAAAACACTTTGGTCTTCTCATTTCTCTCTATGGGGGAAATCGAGGCCTGGGGCAATGGCAGCCTACCCAAGCACACAGCGGGTTGGGCTCATCCATGCTGTTTCCTTGCTTCTCCCCCTTGGGAGGGCTTTCCCAGTTGCTGGGTGCAGATGGGCAAGTGGTTAACCCTTACCTTGCCAGAATAGCAGGTGGCTTCTAATTTTGGCCAAGGCACAGGGAGGTGTCAGGGGTGAGGGGCAGCTCTTTAGCCCCATGAGAGTCAGAGCTGGGTGCTCATTGGAGCCATGTGGCAGTAGCAGATTCCCAATTGTGATCTGTGGCAGGGACTCGCTCATGCAGCACTCACTCCAGAGGCCCACCTGCCTGGCAAGCCCAAGGAATTGATGTTTCCTTGTACTTGGCACCCATGTGCTGGGCTTGCTCCCCCTACTCTGCAGGCCACCCTGCAGCTGTAGTCTCCAGGGTCCTTTCTGTCACCTCCCACACCTCCTCATTCAGATGCTTGGCTAACTCACCAATCAGAGGCCAGAACCTACACAGGGAAACCCTCCCTTGCTAACTTTTCACAAGGGGCAAGGAAATTGGTTATTACCCTCTGCAGAGCGGAAATGAAACAGGCAGGCACCCTGCACCTAATTATAATGTAATACCAATCACAGATGTGGAATTTGGAGCAATTATACCCATCATCTAGAAGGCTCCCAGATCAAGGGGCTTCTGGTGACCTGTAAGAGTTCCTCTTTCTGCCACCTTAGAGGCCATTCACACACCTGGTGGTGGGGCTTTCTGGTCTTTTGAAGAATGCTCTGACCTGCGAATCACAATGCAGCCCTAGCCAGTGTCCCCTAGCATGGAATGGTTGCTCCTGGAATTCAGGGCTCTCACCTTCTGGAAGCTGAAGGTGGTGAACGCCAATCTTTAGCCTCCTGGAGAGTGGGCTGTCTCTGAGGGAAGACATGAGGGTCTTCATCAATATTCAAAGTGTGCCCAGCCATGGGCTATGATCAGTTAGGCTGCCACAGGCCCATAGCCCGGGCACCCTTGTGGATGGTGCCAAGACCATCAAGGGGTCTGGCATGGTCCTGGGCTTGCCACATAACCATCTCCAGATCCAGATTTATCCCGAGCCCCATGGAGCCCAGGTGAGCCCTCAGTAAATACCAATAGAAGATTTGATTTGACGGTTGGTGGCGTAGGGCTAAATTAGTCACTGCCCCCATTAAAAATACAGCGGGGGGTTTAAGAGCTTTTCACGCCATGTGGGAATCAGCAGCGAAGCCGGCTGCTGCCTTGGGTAAGGAGAGAGGCGGCCTAGGGGACTGGGAGGTAATGAGGTTTATGGCGATGACAAGGCAGCCGGGGAACCCCACTGACTCCCCCTCACCCCAGCCCCATTGTTCTCTGGCTGCCTTGCCCCGTCACTTGGCTGAGCCCCTCTCGACTTCATGTAGGAGGGGGCTGGCAGGGCAACATGGAGACCCTTGCTGGGACTCACATCCTTCACCGTCACTGTGGTGAGGTGGGGGAGGAGAGCCCCATTGTCAATCAGTGCTCTGGGGACCTCCACTTCCCTTCCAGGCAGATGACTTGAAACTGTGATGAGCTGAGTACTGCTCAGCTCCAAGGGGGCTCGGGTTGCTGGGAGGTTTGTGTGAGACGATGCCCAGTCTCGAGGACCCACAGTGGCATGGTTGTTGCCATGAGGACAGTGAAACCAGGCCTCAAACACAGGAGGAGACCACTTTCAGCCTGGAAGGGGTGATGGAATCAGCCACTAGTAGTTTGGACTTGGCTTTGGGGAGCAGGCAAGGCGACCGGAAGCCTGTGGTCCATGGCTGCTGCCTTAGGATTTGGAAATTGTCAGTTTTAAGTGGTTGTGAGGAATTTTGCATGGGCTGGGAAATGGACCAGGAGCCCTGGTCCTTGGGTACCTGCCTGGAATTTCCAGAAGCAGGTGGTAAGAGTTTTGATCTCATGGAGGAGCTGCTATGGGAAAAATTTTCCAGTTCCCCTGACCAGAGAGAATGGTCTTTTTAAACTGCACGATATTTAATACTGAACTTTCTATCTGCTTTCCTAATATAGTGAGTTCTTTGAGGTCAGACCTGCACCTACAAGTGTCAAATAAATAGAGCTAAGACTTCAATCCTCTCACTCATCCACTTGTCCAACCAACAGGCACCCACTTAGCTGCTTCTCTGGGGCAGGACCTGTGAGGTGCTGGGGACAAGAATGAGCAGGTGGTCGTGACACCTGTCGTAGAGTCACATGACAGCCACCTAACAAGCCAACCAATAAGTACACTGGGTTACATGTCACAGTGCTGTGATGGGGAAACCAGAGCTGTGTGATTAGTTGGGGGACCCAGGTATTACGGTCAGCGGGCACCAAAGATGGCTTTGCTGAGGAAGTGACTTGAGACCAGAAGTATGAAAGGAACTAGGCCGGCAGCAGGCAATGGGAGGACAGCACAAGGAATGCAAAGGCCCTGGGTTGGAAATGAGCTGTGATGTCCTTGGAGATCAGTCATTCTGTACTTCAGTTTTAGATGGCTTAGTGTAAGTCCAGAGAAATCCAAGGCTTGTCCAAAATCACACAATTCAGGACAGATTAAAGACAATTTGAGTGTCCTGCCTAACAGCCTAGGGTGTCTGACTTCCTTATTGTTTTTATTATAACAATGATAACAATGGGCTATGGAAGAAAGACTGTTGATATTCTTCCTTTCCCTTAACAAAGTAACTGACTTTTAGTTGAATGTCTGTTACCTTAGGGAGAGGCGGGAACTGAATGCATACCCTATCCCACCTAGAAGTTAGGTGTGGCTATATTGGTTTATCAATGGGCTATAACCAGAGGCAGTCTATGAAAATTCTAAAAATCGTCCTTTAAAAGAAATGAATTCATCTTCCTGATAATTGGAAAGTGGATGCAACAGCTGGAGATCTGGGAAAATATTTGAAGCCAAGAGACAACTGGCTTATCCCATTAATCACAACTTCCGGTTCTCTTCCACTATTAGCACTTGTATAGAATCCTTGGCATAGGTGGGAACCTGCCTTTGAAGAAGAGAGGTGCTCCAAAAGGGCTTGTCTCCCAAATGCTCATTACCTGTTGAAGAAAGTTCGCAGACCACTAGTGTACATCTCACAGTTGACTGGCCCACACAGGCTTGCCAACGGAATGACCAGGGATCACACCTACTGTGTGGTGCTCTGGACATCAGAGGAAGAGAAAAAACTCGCAGCACTTAGCACACACTGATTATTTACTGCTCTTTCATGCTGGATCTCTTTCCAGAGTACCACATAGCTCAGTTGGCCACACACCTGTGGCTGTCTCTCCCTCCATGCCTGCTCTGCTGTCCACTCATGCCAGAAGCGTCTTCCTTCCTAGTCACCTAGTTAACTTCTCTTGGGAAACCCAGCTCAGCTATGCCCATCTTGGGGTCATGACTAGGGGCAGGCTAGTAAAGCCTTCGCCTTGGGAGGAAAATAAGGAGTACCAAAAAAGTTGGCCTCAAAGTTATGATTTTCCTGCTTCAGTCTCCCAGGTAGCTAAGATGATAGGTGTGCACCACAACTCCCTGGTAAGATTTTTTAAAAAGTGGTTTTTAAAAATCAAATTGGGAGATTGCACTGTGCTGGCGGGCTGACTGTTTCTTAAAGTTTTAGTGGATCTGGGGCTAAGATTAGGATGCGCTGACTGATACAGGGTAGTGCAGATACAGCAATAAATCTATTTAATTTGCTATTTAAAAATTTGTTGTTCCTCATAGATTTTTTGGCATCAATTTTGATTTTTCAAAAATATTGTATGAAAGTGATATTCTAAGCCTTTTTTGGGCATTTGCTTGAATTTTGTCACCTAAAACAGTGTCTCATTCATAAACACATATGCCGTTCATCCCCTAGGCAACCTACTCAGACCTTGGAGGCTGGGTCAAGAGCTCTGGTAAGACCTGGGGTGTGAGTCTCTCCTTTATACCCATCTGTCTCTGGAACTGTGGCGTCAGTTGGGAGGCTCAACACAGTTTATTTGTCACTTATACGGCCATCCTAGATCCTGGGGCTTTTCTTCATCACAGTCATCTAGAAGTCAGGCACAGTAAGTAGCCACTACATTCAGTGTGGTCAGTAACCAAACCAGTGGGAAGTGAGAGCTTAGGAGGATCTCACTAGTGATGCCTGGGAATTTACGCACGCATACACACACACACACACACACACACACACCACTTTACCCGCAACTCATGCCACTAATTGCCACATGGTCCTACTCTATCACAACAGGGCCAGGAAGGGCAATCCTGCCAGGTTCCTGGGAGAGAAATGAAGCCAGGTGTGCTCTGACCACCTGCGCCAAGGACCAGCAGATGCCTCTGTGCCCACCGCTGGCCCTGTCACTGACCAAATATAAGGGCAGAGCCTCAGTCTTAGCAAGTGTCAGGGTACCCAGTACCCTGCCCAGGACTTGAAGCAAGTGAGGACTTACCGACTGCAGGCAGAAGATGAGTGTGGAAGCCCTAAGCGACCCCCCTCAAAAGCCCCAGGGCAGGGTCAGCAGGGCTATAAAGACACCTCCGGGCCTAAACTCCGTGGAGCATGGCAGACCCAGGTCCTGACCTGAGCTCGGTCGCCGTGTGACCGAAACCAAGGCACTTAACTCCTCTGAGCCTCGGTGCCTTGATGGCAAAAGAGAATAAGGACGGTTGTGAAAATGAAAGGAAGTGACCTGGAATATCATCTGCGCACTCACTGTGTACCTGCCCTTATTTAAACACCGCGTGTTGACTTGCTTAATCCACACACGGACACGATCAGGTGGGCCCCTCTGATACGGAGGAGGGACCCCCGAGGCAGAGAACCTAAGCAAGTGGCCAGCACTGTTTCTAACTGCGGCAGAGCCCTGTTCCCAGCCCTGACAAACAACTCTGCAGAGCGCACGCGAAAAGGGGTCCCCGGTACTCTCGTCTCTGGGGCTGCCCCCCGTGTGGCCCCACCGGCGTCCGCTTTTGCCAGGAGAGACCTGCGAGGTCGCCGGCCCCTACCCCCCAGCCCGGCCCGCAGGTGGCCAGGCCCAGGTTGTAGCCGCAGCTCGGCCCGCCCCCTCCTGGCCCTGGGTCCTGATTGGCCGACTCGGCGCGGCCCCGCCCCCCGCTGCGAGCCGCACACGTGGCGTTATTTGTGGAGTTATTAATTACTGAAAGGAGCAAACCATGCTTCTGTGCATAAAAATATGTTTGAGTAGTTTCTACTTAAACTTTAAAGAGAACGTTAATCAATTTTATTTTAACAAAATGACCTTAAGCAGGAGGAAAAAAAATTGGTGTTATTTGCCCAAACAGGCAAATTAATTTCTCTCTCTTGAGAAATCTAAGAAGCTTCCAGAAATAGCTGTGCATAATTTATACCCTGGTCGCTCCCTGTTTTAACGCCAGACCCGGTTGTGGGCTCCACCCAGCCCCAGCCACAAGTGCAACCCTCCCCAGTCTCTCCTACCTGTACCCCCACCCCCCCAACTGCAAAGACCCCAGTGGGGCCCCATTGTGCGACCTTGGAACCAGGATTCAATGTAGGGTCTGAGAAGTGGCACAGAAAGGGCAACTACCGGCT
>RJWT010015081.1:0-20660 GCA_004365215.1 Cuniculus paca
GGAGTCCTGCCCAGTCTATATCAGCCTTGCCATGAGAGGAGAATGCTTTTCTCAAACTACTAATTCCAACACAGTGAGAGACCTAAACCTAAACCAAACCTTAAACTTGAGCCCAGACTAGTGGAGCCTGTGAAAGATCAGCAGAGCTACTCCTGGCCCACTACAGGCACAGGAAAAATAAATCTCATTGCTGCTGAAATGTGCTGTTTGCTGCATAGTACTTCTATGGAAGTGGTTAGATGATAAGGTTCCTTTAGAAGATTAAATTGAATGATCTTGCATGGGAAATTCAGGGAAGGAACCTCCTAGTTGGGGCCACAGCAACTCAGTGAGTACAAGGGATGCTGCCTATGATGGTAGCAGACACACCCCTGAGGGACTAGAACTTCAGGGCGGACCAGGTAAGCTAGAGGTCCAGTTTCTTTTCCCCTCAAGAAGACACTCCTCCTGCCCAACCAAGTAGATTTAGTTATATTTTACTAAATAAAATTGGATAGATTTTCCAAGTACTTTAGTTCCATAAGGCTGGTTCTGCCAGTTTCTCAGCTGCCCATCAACTTTCATCAGCTCCTTCTTCCATGGTGATGCAAGCAGAACTTGATCCATGACTTTCAACCTCTCTAGTTAGTTACCTGTAACCAATGGACTGATTTTTACCCAAAGCAGAGTGAACAGAAGAAATCAGTGCTACATTTGTGCTGGTATAGCAGGAAAGTGGGCATGCCTCCTCTACTTTCCCCTTCCTGCCAGCTGCAACCCAGGCCAAGCAGACAGGGACAGTGCTCTAGGACATGCTGACCACATGTCTTCCAACAGATTAGATACTTGTTACCCAGGCACAGTGAGATTAAAATCGTCCAGAACACACACACACACACACACACACACACACACACACGCACACACACACACAGTATAGCAGCATTAGTTAGTTCAGCTGAGTTTTTTCTATAACGACATTCTAGGTGGAGGAAATGGTGCCTAGGTTTACATTTTGATGCAAGCTTCTAAGCTCCCTGCAGGCCAGCCAGTCCTTTGTGTAGCATTATATTAAGGGATGGCAGAAGCATAAGATGCCATGGATTCAGGTTCCTGAATAGCCACATGGGATGGGCTGCCTGGCAACCTGGGCCTTCCCTGGACACAAAAGAGAAACAAACTTTTCTTTTGGATGGGTCATTACATAGTAAGATCTCTTTTTTGTAGCAGTTTAGCTTTCCCCTAAGACAGGAGGATTAATCATCTCTACCTGGCAGACAGTCATGGCACTTTTTAAATGCACAAGAGAAGACATTCAATCAAGATCTATTGGGGCTCATTCATATTGGCTGAATCAAACATTTAGTGGTAACAGGCCACTGACTTTTCTGGCTACAGGACTAGACTCATCTCCTATACTTATAGGGACAATGTATTCATCCGTTCACAACTATTGAATCTCAGCTCTGTGTCCAGGCCTGGGCCAGGCACTGGATGCAGTGCTGAATGAGGTTGTTATTGCAGCTCTTACGGGTGCCAAAGCAGTTACCATGGGCCAGTCCTAATCTGTGGGCAGGAAGCTTGTGGGCCAGGGTATTTAGAGCAAAAACTGGGATAAATAGAAGGGCCCAGTACTTCCTGGTTTGCAAATACACACACACACACACACACACACACACACACACACACACAGTGGGCTGCCTGCATTAATGGAAAAGTTGTGCTTTCTGTAGAACTATTCTTACTTTTGAATGTCTTTACAGTGGTTTCCCCTCAGTTCCATAGGAGGGAAAATATCATTTAAAAGATTCTAAAATAACCTCGACTAAACCAAAGGGAAAAGATATGCTTCTACAACATAATCTGGAGAGAAAAGGCCTTAAGGTTCTTCTAAAGACCTGTGGTTGTAGGAGGTATTAAACTTGAGCATTTCTTAGTCGTTCCTTCATCAAATACTTGTAGAACACCACTATGATCTAGGCGCTCTGCAGGGAGGAGCAACACCAGGCTCCTCTGTGTAAGCAGGCTCACCGAGTGGGAGGTGGAAGCCTGTGGGTGATCACTTACCTGTCAGGCAACATCTGCTCACAGATGGGGCCTGGGGATGGAATGCAGAGGCTGGGAACCCAGGAGAGACGGAGCCCAGGCCAACTGTAGACTCTTCATTTTGATTTGCAGGTAGATCACTCCCTCAGGATAGTATTGTTGTATTTCCTTGGCTACTAATTATGATTTTAAGCATTTCCCCCTTAGAGCCAGAAACATGCATGAAAACGCTTTTCCAAGCCCAAGAATTCTGTCATGCACTGTGCTGTGCATGACCACCTAAGACAGGCACAGATGTATTGAATCACCGGATGCTCAGGCCAAAGCCTGTATTTTCCATCAGTATCAACACCATGTTGACAGGGAACACGGAGGACTCACCAGGGAGGCGATTTGCCAGCCCTGGGTGAGGAATAGACCTCCCCTACTACAAGCACAACCACAGGACCAGCTCCAGCAGCCAAAAAGTGGGTGACAGCCTCCCACCACCTTCTATTTATTGTTCCATCCTTTTAGCACCGATGGCATTTAGCGCCTCAGGAGTTGGGTTGATGACCCAGCTTCAGATCTGAGAACCAGGAGTCAGAGAAAACTTGAGCAGCTCTGGAGAGCTGTGCATTCGGCCAGTGGGACAGTGTGGGCTTTGCGGGAGTAGCGTAGGGAAAGGCAGAGAAGCGGCTTCCTCTTCCATTGCGTGGAAGCCTCGTGTGTGTTGAAGGGACCCTGTCTTTACTCAGACTAGCCTTAGCTCTGATCGCATCCTCCTTGCCTTAGGAGTGTGTGTGTGTGTGTGTGTGTGTGTGTGTGTGTGTGGTGGTGGTGGTGCTGGTGGTGGGTAGAAAGCCGTGGAGGGATGGGATAGCTGCTGCGTGGGGTACGGGTGGAAGTATGCAAGAGGTAGACAAGCCCCGAAGTCTACAAGGCTGGCGAGGAGGTGGTCCCTGGGGGGCGATGTCGGTAGCATCACGGGTACCACTACCCCTCTAGCAGAACCCAGCCCCCAAGCGTGCATCCTTGGCTAGCACCCCCTTTACACCCTGAGCTCAGCCCTCCAGGTCGCTGCTCCCTTTTGTTGGTTCCAACATGGAAGGCGCCCGGGTGAGGCTGGAGAGGAAAGAGTTCACTAAATTGGGTTGGAACCAAGGCGTCGAGGATGGGAGGAATGAATCCGAGGCAGAGAACGCGAAGGGGACCGGGTCGCTGTACACCCAGCCTATCGTCACTCGCAGGAAGATGGATGACTTCCCGGGCCGGGAGTCCAGCGCCCAGCTCTGAGCGGAGACGTCAGAGCGCTCGGGTCCGCGTCGGAAGAGCCCCCAGCCCCTCCCCGCGCCAGGGCGTCTATATAAAGTCGGGGCCCTAGTGGAGGCTGCGGCGGCGGCGCGGACGGCGGAGGTGGCGGCGGAGCTGTTCAGAGGTCGGGTCCTCCCGTCGCCTCTCTGCGGGGAGAACGCACTCGCCCCCAGCCTCGCCGGCGTTCCGAGGGCTTCCCGCCGGGATCATGCGCGGCCCCGAGCTCCCGCTGGTCCTGCTGGCGCTGGTCCTCTGCCAGGCGCCCCGGGGGCCAGCAGCCCCGGTGTCGGTGGGCGGAGGGACAGTGCTGGCCAAGATGTACCCGCGCGGCAACCACTGGGCTGTGGGTGAGTGTCGTAGCGGGGCGGGTGGTGCGCTCTTGCTCTCTGAGGGCTCAGCCAGCCAGAGGGGACCTGAGTTTGGGTTTGCTCCGAAACACCTGCGGCAATCTCCCCAAACTCCACCCCACCCTTCCCACTCCCGAGAGCCCTGGGTCTGGGCCCTAGATCCTTTCCCGTCGCTTCGCGTCGGTGCGCGCCCTGTCTCCCCGGGGTAGCCCCGTCAGCGCGCAGCTCTTGCGTCAAAGCCAAGCTTGGGTGCAGATTACCGCCCAGTACCTGCCGCACCTACCCAGTAACCTGCTTTTGTCCACCTAATCGCTACCCTGTCTGGCGTGTTTGTTTCCCTGAGCTACTTTGGGGAGCGAGGTCCCCCGAGTGTAGCTCGGAGCCCTGCTCCAGCCCGGCCATTTCAGCTCCGGTCGCCGAGGCTGGACCTGCTGTGCGATTGCGCCGAGCAGAGCCACAGGTGTGAGGGAGGACCAGGGCGCAGCGCTCGCATCCTGGGTTTCAAATCCTGCCGGCTCCCTGTGCCTGAAAGTCGCCTGCGTTTGTGGCTCTCCCGGGTATTCTCAGTTCCCTTCCCCCTGCAGGGAAATTCCGTCCCTTGTCGGTCCTTCTACACACCACTCCCTCTTTCCAGCCTGCGCGCCCCGCGCTTTAGGAATCGCGCCTGCTCTTCTCGTCCTGGCCTCTCTGTTTCCTGCACCCCAGCTCTTTCTCCGTGTCATTAGATCCACGACTTCGCACTCTTCCCTCGCTCTTTTCTCATTTCCTCTGCCAACAAGTCCTGCTGTTCAGGCTCCACTCGGAGGTTCCTCAGTCGGGCCCAGGGAATCCAGGCGGTGAGGGCTCCAGCGCCTCGGGGAAGGGAGGGGGTCGAGGCTGTCTGCGGGGTCTGTGGTCTGTGGGAACGCGGCACCTAGAGCGGTCCTGCAACTGAGATGCCACTAGTGGCCTGGCAGTATAGCCCTCTCCCGACGACGTCACCCGCAGTCCGGGCCTCTTGACCTCGCCAAGAATAGCTTCGGACAAATGCAAAGGGTCCAAAGTTCTGGGACCTCCTTGCGACCAGGCAAATGCAATAGCTTCAACATTTCCTGGAAGCTAGTTCGTCCCTGAAGGGGCTGAAGGGGTGTGTGTGTGTGCGCTGGACTGTTTTCTTAATCATCTCTTTAGAAGCAGGGAAAGTGTGTTGGAAATGTACTTATGAATTCAACTATCAACTGATTCATAGGTTCTCCTTGCCACTGCGAGGAAGAATTTTGGGGAACGGGTGGAACTAGAACTGCTTCCTGGGCTTCTCAGCGTTGTATGTACTTTGTCAGAGAAGCCAGATGCTGGGTTGCGATAGAGCAGGTTCCATAGTTACTAGAAGCATCAGCTGGCAAGTCTTGGCAGTCCCAGGACCCAGAATTTGTGGGCAGCCAAGAACTCAGGAACTCCAAGTGAAGGGGTCAGCATGGGGAAGGTGAGGAGTCCTGCATTTTCAGGATGAGGACTCTGAGGTGTCAAAGAACCCAAACTTAGACATGATGATTTTCACAAAGGGTTTTTGGGACCGTAGACCTAGTAGCTGTATCATCTGGTCCAACCACCAGCCAGTGAACAGGAAGGGTGGGATGAGACTTCCCACTTTTTTTCCTCATTTATTTTTCTACTAAAGTAGTTCACTACTAGGTAACCATTTCAGGCCAAAAAGAGGACACCAGAACTAGCTGGGAAGCCAGCGTCAGATTATTTCCTGTGCAAGCCAAGCTGACCCCGATTTGCTGTTGTTCTGGAGTACATCTGTCCCCAGGTGTTTAGGAAGTGCGTGTTCAGGGCATTGAGACTCCGAATATCATTTTAAAATTTATTCTCACATGCACTCATTTTCCTTTTCCTCCCTTTGCTGTCTGCGGAGTTGAGGAAGAGCAAGGAGAAAAGGGAAGTAAAGAAGAAATCATATTTCAACCTACAACTACGCTGTATGTGAGAAGTTTGCTCAGGGTAGACATACTCACTGTTGGAACACAAGCTTCGGCGAGGATGAATGTTAGATTTCAAGTTTGGCTTTCAATTATGCTAAAACAATACCTATCCTCTCCAATCACCAAAGACATACAGTTTAAACTAATGTAAAACACACATTTTTTTTGTCCACAAGGAAGCTGGCAGCACACATTTGCTGGCTTGTTAAGTGAATTGATTCTTCCAGCCGAGAGAAGCATAGTGCAGCAAAGGAAAATGAGTTAAGAGCTTGAAAACATAACACATTCCTATGTGGCCCAATGTTCATGGAAGTGTTTTGCTTGCACAATGAAAATACATGTAAACACTAACACTGGGACTATTCTCTCTCCTCCCATGAAATGTTCCCAGCTCTGGCTCTACCTGTGGTATGAAGGATGTCCCAGAAGACTGAATTGGGAAATACTAAGATTCAGCTGCAGATTGGCTTGACATAGTAGTGCTGCCTCAGAAAACAAAATTTGAAGTGTGGCTCTAGGACCAAGGGTGTAGCTCAGTGGTAGAGCACTTGCCTAACATGTCCTTGGCCTCAATTCAATCCTCAGCATTGGAGGGGAGGGGAGTGTGACTCCAGAAAAATTAGTGCTTAGAAGGACTCAACACTTTTATGTATATCTTGATGTATACCTCCTTAAATTAGGATAATTTTCAGGTTTTGACTTTAAGGAAATTCATTTATGTTTCAAATCTTCCCTTCAGTGGTATCTTTAAATGATTAAAACAGACCCCTCTACTGCCTGCCCCCAGCAAGATTTTATTTTTCCAGAGCCTGTCTTTTGTCTATGCTGAGATCTGTATTTTTTTTTTAATATGGACACATGACAGATGATGATGTTGCCATGGAAACAATGCTTTGGATGACTATAGCCAGCTCAAAAGTGAAATAGGACCTAAGGAATGTGTGCTTCCCTGGAGTGTTATAGATGGCATGCTTTCCTTAATAACCAGTTTATAACTAGGAATAGAGGGTCTGACACCCCACATACCCACCAGACAAGTCCTGAAATTAAATCCAATGTCATAAGGATCTCTATTAAATAATTCACAGAATGGACAATGGCTTTATCTTTCCATTGTAGAAAAGTCCATAAACTTAAGCATGACAAAAATGAGTTCTTAGCTGCAAAAATGTCTCCATCACCTCTCCACTTCTTTGGCAATCACTCCTCTCTCATTTCCAACATCCTAACTCGATGATAGGCGTTTAGGGAGGACAAGAGTGACTGAGGTCATTACTGGGAGCATCAAGGTTCCAATCCTGCCTTCCAATCATCATGATTCAATTTCTTCCACATAAATGAAACCGATGTATCAGCGCCTCCTGGGAAGTTGTACAACAGTACTCACTGTTGGGGGTGAATGCAAGGTTGTATAATAGACAAGTTGACCAAGGTGATAAGTGAAGAGCCAAGCATTCAGAATTTCAGTCCTTCTGCCTAAAGTATCCTCTGTAGCACCTTGAGATTTGTGAAATCTCAGGTCATGGTGACTCAGTAAGCACTCATACTTAAGATCTCACTTGAAGGTTCCCTAGTACTCACAGAATTAATTTTTATGAGTCACACAATGAGACAAGGTATACCAATATACAATCCCTATTCCTTTTATATCACTAGAGAGCCTTTTGTAGACCTTATCCTTGTTTCCAGACCCAGGCACGAGGTGTTATTCCTTGCATTCTTAGGAAGTTAAAAGGTACTTCGAAATAGCATAATACCCTACAATTTGGACTCTGAACTGATTTCAGTTCTTTGTTTATACCTGTGTCCCCTCTGACAAGACTTGCTTTCACCAAACTTATGTCAGTGAAAACTACTAGGATGTGTATCAAATGAAACAATTCACATTTAAACATTCTGTTAAACTGTGAATTGCAGGGGCTATGACAGCAAGGCCAATTCATATTAGGAACCAATGTCAGCTGAATAATGTGATTAGTGTCCCTGTGATTAGCGTTGTGTAGATTACAGTAGCAGGGATGAGATTGATTAGTACGGGAAGGGTGTGGACAAAAGTGACGATAAAGACTTCTTTGTTGGCAGACAGAGCAGCTGGGGAGGGGCCTCTTTCAATTTTAAGGGGCTGAAGATCTTTCAGATATTATTTCTGCGATGTTTGCCTTAAATACTTCTAATGCCAGTCTATAGTGCAACGGCAAAGAACATTCCTTTGTGCACTTTAAACCCAAAACACCAAAGTTTTGTTTGATATTAGAAATTTCAAAGTGCAATAAAGCTCAGTTTCAGAAACATAGGGAAAACCAACTGAAGAAAGTCAAAGAATGTAAGTATAGTTAATCAATGGACTAAAGTGTTAAGAATGCAGAATTTGAATTCTATACCCTCTTCTGATCCTGCATGGCCTGAATATTTTCAGTGCCTTGGTCTCCATACTGGCAGCTTTCATTTATTTATATGGTAAGTACACATCCCTAGAGCCACCATGACACTTCTACTGGCTATTTCACACATTCAAGAGAAATTTCTCCATTATGTGGCTGGCAAGTATTAGTCAGAACTTGTTTTCAACTTGTTTTTCATTACACTCTTAACAAACTATAATTTCTAGGTGACATTTCCTAGATTCAATCTCAGCTCAAGTTCTAAGAGAAAGTTTAAATAAAAAATTCCTTTGGTACATTTGTATTACAGACAAGGGGAAAGCAATACTTTTTTTTAATCACACAAAGAAACACACCAAGACTTTTATTTTCAGCAGCGATTCACAATTGGCTGAGAAAGATGCTTCAATTTCATCTTTCAGTTGGGAACAGAAGTCAGTACCCACAGAATTGGTTATAGAATTTTAGATCTGGAAGCGTCCTTAGATTTAATATAGCCAACCCTATTCATTTTATAGTTTAGAAAATTAAAGACAGGGAATGGTAGGCAACTTGGCTGAGGTCACCCAGCTAGTTAGTAGAGGGGCTGGAATCAAACCCAGGGTTTCTGGGGTACACTTCTGAATTCTGCCCAGTTCGTTGCACATTATGAACAGAGGGCAAAATCCTTGCCTTGTATAAACTAACCCTCAATCATAAACTGCTACACATTCTGCGTTTAAAAGGAAGCAGTGCAAATACTGTATAACAGGTATTTCTTGTTCATTCATTCTCCTTGGTTAAATTTGTGGCGTTCTGGCCGGTTTCTCTTTGTTTTTATAGGGCACTTAATGGGGAAAAAGAGCACAGGAGAATTCCCACATGTGCTTGAGGGAGATGGCCTGAAGGAGCAACTAAGGGAAGACATTCAGTGGGAAGAAGCTACAAGGAATTTGCTGGGCCTCATAGAAGCAAAAGGGAACAGAAGTCATCGATCACCTCAACTCAAGCCCTTCAGCACCCACCAGCCCACTTGGGACACAGAAGATAGCAGCAACTTGAAAGATGTAGGTTCAACTGGCAAAAGTGACATAAAACATACTTGGGAAGTGGGGTGGAAGATATTTAGGGACAACTGGAAAGAGAAAAATGTTGATTAGGAGAATATAAAATTGCTTATGCTATATGTCTTCATAGCTGCCACATAGGCCAACACCAATGCATGGTAGGCAAACTAGTAGACAATTTTCATGCTGCATTTTCTTACTGACAGAATAGATTACTGCCCCTCTTGATACGTAAGAAGGTTGTTGCTTCCAAACTCCAGGGTAGGAATTTTATTAGCAATTGTGTTTATTTGAAGTTATACATTGTGAGCCTTATCAGAATATTTTGATAGTGATGAACTATGTTTGAGTCAATTCCTATCGGTCTACAGATATATTTAGTTTTGATAAGCACCAGTGGAAGGAAGAGCCTGTCACAGATATTTTTAGAAGAGAGTATTCTTGTTTATATGCCAAGAAGTATTTCTTCCTGCTTGTTCCATGATCACCTGGCTCAGATTTATTTCTAATATTTCAAAGCTTGGTGAATACATCTGGGGTCAACTGATTTGCCCTGAATATGATTTTATAGAGGATAGGAAAAAAATACTAATAATAAATTCTAGCAATGTTTAGATACAAAGTAAGTAAAACAAAGGAGAGAATACATTTCACAGTAAAAAAGCAAGACAACTGAAAATGAGGTAATTAGAAGTTTAAAGAAGTTTCTGTGAAATATACAATAAAAGGTAAAAATAATAATTTCAATAATTTTAATTGCCAGTTTTATTGAATGTTTCATACAATCCAATTAAATTCTCTCTCTCCCTTTCTCTCTCTCTCTCTCTCGCTTATGCTCACAGTAGTGTTAGTAGGAAGATTTTATACTCTCTCATTCTGGGGATTGAACCCAGGGCCTCCCAACATGCTAAACACATGCTCTGTAACTGAGCTACAGCCCATTTTAGAGTTAAGGAAACTGAGACTAGTCACAGAACTTTTCTTTGGTGAAATCAGAGCAAAAGCCTGTGCTCAACCTGTCTCAGACAGTCTGTGTCTGCAAGATCTCCAGGGAATGGTCCTCATTGATCTTAAATATGCAGAATACCTGTATCTAGCACTAGCAGGTCTTCTTTCTCTTTGTTTCTGACAATAAATAATACCACTTGTCATTCACAAAGCTTGGAGATCCCACTGGTTCATTCTTTCATGCTGGCTAACTCTTTGATTAATGATGCTTTGCAGAGGCTTGGAGCTGGCTTTGCCAAGTCTCAGCCAGCTTCTCTGGAGGAAGGCGGCTTCGCTGCTGTATGTCTCTTGAGGATTCTCTATGCCAGATGCAAACTAAAAGTTAAATTGTTGCATGAGACATCTGCAGAAAAAGCCTTCAGTAGCTTTTATTCAGAAAGAAAATCTAGATTGAAGCAACCACTACAAAAATAAGTAGCCAACACTGCAAAACTAAATACCAACTTTATAGAAAGCCCCAAGTGGGTCTCTCGTCACACCTGTGTACAGGTGTTAGGTGATCAGCTCCATTTGTTTGTTGACAGATCACAAGCTTTGCGGGCTCTGTGAAATTGTGATTGACTTCTCATCCCCTACCTGTTCATCCCTTTTCTTGGTAAACTGCTTTGCTGGACTTCCCCTAGGTGGATGTCTAACTAGACTGCCTTTCTCATTTGTTGGAAAAATAACAAAAGTTACTACCATAAAACCCTCAAAAATTACTTTTACAAACATTGAATTAGGCTTGCTCTTCTAACTCATTCATAAAATACTATCTCCCAACATGCGCAATTGTGTTATTAATCTATAGTGTTTGATTTTTGGAAACAAACAGTAGTGTCCAGTTTGAGTTGCTTTGATTCCTAAACTTGGTTCTTTCAGTCTTGGGAATCCTTTGAAACATTTGAGTCCTTCCTTGAGTTTCAAAAACTTCCTGTATTAGGAGGAATATTCAGTGCTTCAAAGATAATGATGAAAGACTATCCCAAAATGTCTCTGAGTGGTAATATTATAGGGTGAAGTGAGTGGGCAGCAATGGAGAATGACAACTCAAGAAGGGCCGATATTTCTCCCAATGTGAGGTGATTTTTTAAAAATCAGCCTTTGCCTTCTGCTCTTGTTTTTTTTTTTTCCAAGGCACCGGGGACTGAACTCACGACCTCACACTTGCTAGGCAGGCTGAGCTAGATCCCCGGCTCTACTCATTATCTTTTTATGTGTTGCTTTGCTTCTCTCTCTCTCTGTCTCTCTCTCTCTCTCTCTTCAAGATTAGAAAGCCTATCCCATTTTATTCTACCTCAAGTTGAACAATTAGCACACATATCGATCCCATTATTTTGGACATATTTCCCAGTAACATAAAAAACAAATTTGACAGCTAACTCTTTGTAGAAACCAAGATAGTAATTTATCACTCCTCTTGCTTAGGAGATTCTGTCTCAATGAAACCATGTGGTTATGAGAATTGGAAACATAATTCTTATTCAGAAAGGAGGAGTGTTTAAAGAATAGTTCTATTAGAAATCCATAAATCTCCCAGAGTTGAGGAGAAGTTTAATAACTTAGCTGAATATTGTCAAAATTAGCAGCAGGATGAAGGACTTGTCTTAAAAATTAAAACCTATCCACATATGCTGTCCTTTCCCATCATAGTAATAAAACACCAAATCCTGTTGCCAACTCTCCCAGAGCTATAGTTAGAAACTTTGAATGTTTCCCATGTTTTGATGACAACAGTGCTTAATTCAGAAAGATGTGTGGGAATGTGCATTGGATCCGGACTACCTGATCATGACATACAGGCTCCAGGACTTCATGAGCAAGAATGGCCCATAAGTCTGAAGGTTAACCTTAATTGTCCTTTCATTTGTGCCTTTCTCACAAATCCTCTAATTCCATCCTGAAGTTAATGGAATTTTTGCCCCATGGTTTCTATAACATTAGAGAGTGTTCAGTCCACTCCAGGGCCTAATTCATAATCCTCTGCATGTGTGTAGATGGTGCTGTGATAAAATGAAGGTGTCAATTGCCCTTGGAGTCATCCCGTAATTTAGCCCCATTGTTTGGTCCTTGAAGCTGTCGGTTTTTACTTTTATTTAGTGGACATGAAGAAAGCAGGTAGGACTGGGGAATGGACACCAGAGGCTGCTCTAGAAAGGAAGTAGATGTGTATGCTTGCCCTCGCTTTGAAGGCCCCCTCTTCATGTCAAAGCACTGCAATCATTGTGAGACATAGGAAGGTTTTGCTTCTTAATATTTGACGTGCTCCAGAAGTGGCTCCACATACAGAAAAAGCCACATATGCTACAGAATAACTAATAACCCTCCAGTTACCTCAACGGTTTCTATGAAGAGTGAAACTGGCTCCAACATAGCTCCTCCCCACCTCCCACCATCTCTGCCTCCAGGATCTTGATCTTCCAAGATCTTTTTCATTTCACTTTGCTTCTATTCTTTTGAGCCAACCTCCTCAATTCAATTTTTAGGGCTGGGTGGGGGAGCACCTTTATGGATTTTCCTTACACCTTAGCTTTATGAATTTTTCCTACCTTTTTGACCAGAGGCTCCTTTGGCAAGGTGGATGGTGGCATCTCCAGGCGGGGATGCAGGCCCTTAATGGCACAGTCTGGGTTGATTGAGGAAAGCAAAGTTAATTGGTAAGGTTGGGAATTGAGCCCCAACCCTGGGCTCATTAGCATCTGCTCAAAACAGTTGAATCACATAGGAGGTAACCATTTGCCTAAGAATAGCAGTAGTTCCTTTATTGGAAGAAATAAATAGCCAGTCTGGAAGCTGGGGAATCTGAATTGCCAGCGAATCCTGGGAAGAGTAATAAACTCTAGTGTGGGTAAAAGATAATAAGCTCTGCTTTTTCTTAAATTTCATTGGGGAAATATTGCCAAAGGGGAACAAAGAAGTGGGCTTTTTTGTTGTTGTTTTGTTTTTTTTTAAATTACAGCTACTCTTTCTTCAGTCTTAGTTAAAATGAGCAGAAGTCACAACAAGCAAACCACAATAAATTTAGAATTTTGGCAGAAATCCAAATTAACACCTCTTCTCAAGATGTCCCACACTACTACCATTTACAGTCTATGTTTGCAGTGTGTAATTTGGAAACTAGGTCTGATTGCTGTGATGAAGCATTGCCAAAGTAAGTCAAGAGAGAATTAAACTCTACCTCCTCTTCTCAGCGACTACTCTAGGAATAAATTCCTGGGCATAATACTGCTAACTTCCAACACTGGGTAAAACATACCTGAGTAATCAGATAAGGGTTAAGTTAAGTGGATACAACAAAAAGATCCCTGAAATGCAGTTGCTTTTAAAAGTGAGACATTAATGTCATTGTTGCTCAGGCACTGGGTGCTCAGGCACACTGCGGGGTTGTGAAGGCTCATTGCCTGCTGGGCTCCTCCTCCAAGTCAGTCATTGAGGTTGACTCAAAAATTTGCCTAGTCAACCCCCTCACTGATGCTGATGATCTATCTGGTGGGACTGGGTTACATTTCCATGGCACTAACGTGTTTGCTGAACTCTTTCTACTTTGTTTTTTAAGTTGGTAGACTATCTGCTCCAGGTTCTTAACGGGAAGGAAGGAACGCCCAGCTAAACAGTCAGTGGCGACTATGGCCTCAAAGGAGCAGAACAAAATCCTTAAGAGACTGCGTTCTGTAAGCATCAATTCTACTGGATCACCAACAAGATCTCCTTTGTCCAAAACACTTCGCTGTTCTTGTTTCTTTCAACCTTGACTAAACTCATGATTTTCAAGCAGTATCCTCTGGCTTGAACTTGTTTGCTGTGAACAATTGTCCAAAACAGAGTCTTCCAATGTTTGCTTCGTACATCTAGACTACTTGTCAGATTCAGGGCCCCAGTCTGTTACCATTCACAATAAAAGCTTCAACACATTGTCCAAAGGGCAGGTTGTTCTTTTATTTCGAGTCCAAATGAGAGGGCAGTATAGCAGACATAAACGGTTCTTGTGTGGTCACAAATTAAGTCATGCCAAATTGATAGCACTGCCCTCTGAAGGCCACTTACTGAATCCCCGTAGTGTCTAATGGCCCTTCCAGAAGCTTATGGTCTTTTATTATCTCCATTAGATGGGCTAGATTGGAGACAGAGACTGGTCCTTTTTATCACTAAGTAATTCCCTTTTCTTCAGTCTTTGCCGTGACCAGATATGTTGCTGATGTTATTGATATATCCTTTTGAACAGTCCTATAAGCCAAGAATAATCATCCTTGTGTAATAGATGAGGAAACAAAGGATTAGAGAAATCAGGTGACTTGCCACATAGCAAATAGAACTGAGATCCAAACATCCACCGTCAGATTTTCTGTGTTATGCCATTTTAAATCTCTGTTTCTAGCTGGTCATGGTGGCGCATGTCTATAATTCCAGCACTCTGGGAGGCTGAGTATTGCTAGTTTGAGCCTAGCCTGTGCAACACAGTGACTTAGCAAGACCTTGTCTCAAAATAAAAAAATGGCCAGGGATGCAGCTCAATGAGGAGACCCTGGGTCTGATCCCTAATCAAACCAAACCAAACTAAACCAAACCGAACCTTTTTCTCAGCATATTTAGCAGATAACACTGTTTCAAAATTTCATTTCCAGTCTGGGAGGAGATGTTGTCTCCCATGCCAGTTTTAGCCAGCTCAGTGGCAAAAAGATAAGATGAATTCAAAGAATTCCATTTTCAAGGAATGCGGCCAGGCGTTTGTCACCACTCACCAGCTCCATTTTCTCACGACATTTGCACATTAACAGATTTTGAAACACTTTTACCATATGTTTAGATTTTCTTCATTTAGGAAAGCCACATTTGCAACATTAAAGAAATTTGTCTTGCTCTTGTTTTCATTGCCAAAGAACCACAGAAGAGATGTTGTGTTCTTTCTAATTTCTTTTAAAACCATATTGATTCAAAGCTTACACAAAGTGAGACTTGGAGGAATACACAAAATGTGTCGTCAGTGTCCTTCCAGCCTCCCCTTCAGAGCTCCACGTAGGCTTTTCCCCAGGAGCGTGACCACAGGTTGGGTCAACTAAAGCCCCATGCAGCTGATGATGGTGGGTGAGGCTCTGCAAAGGATCCATCCTCTGATAGGACACCCACACAGATGAAAACCGTCTCCCACATCCAGGGTGAGATTTCTCTAATGATGGCATCACAGGCAGGAAGAACACACTTCTTAGACATGAGGCAGTGCTGCTAGTATCACCCCGTATAGGCTGTCACTTCTTTGGCTGTTCCATGAGGGTAGACTTACATGATCCTGTGTTTTGGTGGAAAGCATTTTTCCTCAGAGTTCAGGCTGAAAGATGAGAGCAGCTTACTCAGGGCTCCTGACCTTGCAGAGTTTCTCCCTGCTAAACCCAGGTCAGGATTAGAATTCCATTAACTGAGAGATGTGCTCTTCCTTACCAGAAGAGCTTTCTTGAGCTTGTTTGTGACTGGTGTTTTATCACACACACACCTGTATGTGCCTACTGGGTCCCCTAATTTTTAGCTGCAAATAACAGCATTCACCTTTGATAGTTTAAGTAGAAAAGGAGGAATTTATGAGAGCATATGAAACAGGGAAGAACAGAGGAAGGGGCTCACAGTTTGAGCCTAAACTTGTAGGTTCAGTACTCACAGCCTGCCCCTGATTGGAGTGATGCCATGGCTACTGTAGAAATCTCCTGCCCCTACTTATGCCACCACCTGCCCCACCTGGGGCACAGTGTCCTTAAAGTCTCTCCCACTGGGACTCACTCCCAAATCAGTCTTCAGATCTTTTATTAATATATGTTTGCAGTACAAAATAATTACATTTGTCTTTGGGAATTGGTGCATATCCATATTGCATCTTGATCATTTTCACTCCCCATTCTCTTGTCCCTCTTCTTCAGGTCCCCTTCTCATGCCAAAAAATCTATCCCCATTTTCTACCATCTCTCCTTTATTTTGGTCTTTAAATTATTTATATTTTGAGTTTCTCATATAAAAGAGAGCATGGAATATTTAGCTTCCTGTGTCTGATTCTAAATCAGTCTTGAATAAGTATGCTTTATTAGGGGGACCTAGATCACATGCCCCTCTCTAGCTGCAAGGGCAGCTGGAAATGTAGCTTTTAGGATTCTACAATGGGAACGTGAGACTGAACTTGTGGGACCCTATCAAAAACAAAGAGGGTGACCAGGGATATAGCTCAGTGGCACAGTGCCTGCCTGGCAAGAGCAAGGTTGTAAGTTCAATTCCTGGTTAAAAAAAAAAAATTAACCAGAAAGGGTATGCAAAAGATATGATCAACTGAAAAATAAAAGATATCTCCTCCTCTTTTTGTAAAAAAAAAAATTTTCCCCTTTGATTTCTTCCCATGTTTCTGAAGAGAACAGTTAGTACCCAACCTGGGATTCTGGGAGAGCGGGGTCTGGTGTCTGCTGTCCATGGCACACAGGCCAGGTGTGAGCACAAAGCAAAAAGATGTTTTTAAGAGGTGACAATGTTTAGAAATCCTTGAAGCAAAGCAGGATAATCAAGAGGAAGAATCTAAAAGGGAAGAAAGCAATAACAGCCTTCAAATTTGGTCTTTTAAAAAGTCTTTTTTTTTGTTTTTTAAGTGCTGCAGGGTGGATTGCTGTGGGTAATTTGGCAATCTTTGCTTATGATCGGAGATTTAGAAACACACTAAACAAGCATTTCAAGTAGTGCAGTACAATTTTTAGCTTCAAAAATGTGCATTTTTTAGTGCTTGCTGGAGGTACTTGATCATCACAGAGCATTTAAACCCCGCTTGAATGTAGGGGGATAATCTAAGTAGAAAGGTGGGAATTGCATTATTCACTTCCTTGGCCACGGGCTGCTTTAATGGGACAATATGAAATAATTGAGGGAGATTCACAACAGTGAACTCTTGCCATTTTCAAAATAAAGTGATCACGTGAACTGAAAAGGCTCCACATCACCCAATTAATCATCTTAGATGAGACTCAGATAAACCATACGGCCTCTCGCCATTTTCAACTCCTTTTACACCTACTCCATGTGGTCTATATACATTAAATAACACATGGCCAGGTAGACAGAGAGGCAGATTGTTTCCATGGGTAGCTTGAATGGCTGCCTGTTTGCAGCCTAAGGATGTGTCACAGCTCAAAGGAACTTTGTGTAGCCTCCAAGAGAATGAGCGCGTCAGGGTCCCGCTCTCAGCACTGTAATCACACTCTACCCTCTTCTAGAAGGCTATCATTCTTCAGTTCCTCTTGGAATAGATATCTATGTATTAAAAGCATACTTTGCACATGATGAAATATGATTACTCTTATTTTTAAAAATTCTCTTGCGATCACTATTTAGCTCTATGAGGTATTAAAGCCCATTTTAAATGTAAAAATGTCCTCTTGGATGCTAATTACTTTTGCCTATTAGTTCCAAATAAGGAATTTCTCTTACTGTCTTAAAATGATAGTTGACAACCCAGAAACCTCTCCTTTGGAAGCACATGGGAATTTGGCTGTCAGTTGTATCTATATTAATTAGTGATTGTGTTTAAATACATGTGACACAACCAAGCCAAACCAAATATCCATGGTTTAAAGAAGATAAAGTTGAATTATCTCTCATACCATAAAATGTCTAAAGTCTGGCAATTAAGTGATCCACAAATTCAGACCTGAGAGTTTTGTGATTTTCTTCAATTTTCCTTCATCACCAGTCACAAGGTGGCTGCCACAGCTCCAGCCCACCTATCCTGGTTTCATTCAGGGAAAAGAAAGGGAAATAGAAAATGATGGAATTCGCATCAGGAGAGCAAAGCTTTCTCAGAAATCCTCAGCCTCTGTGATCTTGTCAGAACTTTGTCCCAGTGGGAAACTGAGAAATGTCATATATCAAATGGGGACATTGCAAACCCACCACCCACCCAACCCCCCCAAAAACCTCTCCAAATAAAGCATGCTTGTTTTAATAAGAGAAAGGATGTTGGGTAGCTAGCTAGCAGTGTGGCCTGCTATTACAACATGGAGCCCTGGGAAAGAACCAGGCTGGAACCAGTGGTGTTATGCTGGATATGGCCAGTAGAGTCCTGGATAATGGTGTTCACGTTTGCCCAGAAACTGCCCCAACCACAGTCTCATTCCAAATACCGAGTGCCAGAAACACAAGGTTCACAGATGGCATGCTTCCTGCATGGCTGCCCCACACCTTCATCTCTGAAAACAAGAGACAGTAATAGCACCATATTTTGTAGCTGGGACACATCTTAATTTCTAAAACTAAACTCAAGATGTGGTACTTTCCAAGTTTCTATTTATATGGAAAAGACCTGTTGCAGAAAAACCAATATCAAGTTGAATGGAAGACTCTTTGCACCAAGGAGACTGGAAGGTAACATTTATTGATCTGATGCTATCGGGTTGGGGGCTATAACAGAGTCCTAATCACCAGCCACTAGTCAGCTTAGAATGCAGTTTAAATACAGTTTGCAAGCAGGCAGTACAAGGCTGAAGGCAGGATATTACATGGTTGGTTATATGAATTAACTCATATATTGTCAGGCAAGCTAGTTGCAAATAGATTTACTTAAAAGGAATTATTTACCATAATGTAGGAACATCCTGGGGACAAGGGAAGGGGGCTGAAGTTGAGCAAGCAAAGTTAAATGTATCCTTGACTGGGTCACTCTCTCCCAAACTAAGTCCTTGAAGCAAGTTGGAAACAATACATATTGTTTTAACTAAGGAAAGACACAAGCTGGGAGGAGGAGCTAAATATGGTGGAACAGTAAGCAGCAGAGTAAACAGTCTCTCTGAGAGAAGCAGTTCAGATGCTGGAATATAACATCACGGAGAGGACAAGAAGGAAGGAAGTGGGTCCCCTGAACCAAGGAAGAATCTAAAATATGAATTCAAGCCCACAAAGAGAATAAAAAGAATTTCAACAAAGAAGAAGGTGGTGGCTGGTAGCACCTCAGCCTGGAGCTGGATTCACCCTGCCAGAAGAGCTGCTGAGCCTGGAGACACGCGGTTGCAGTTGTGGTCATGGTCGCAGCTGTGGTCAACCCCAGAGGTCTCTGTGGAGAGGCCCGTGGGTGAAGGAGAGTGGTGGATAGGGAGATCTGTGCTGGCTGCTGGTGAGTGCTTGGAATTCCACCCTACCCACACCCCACAGGAGAGAGTGATTGGCCAGGCTCCATCTTGGAGTTGGGCAGGTTATGCCCACCCCGGGGCCAAGACTGCTAACCACTTCTGGCATCAGCACCAGGTTGTGGGCGGACCTGTGGAAGTTGCTTGGAACAAAGCCAGAAAAACCAGTCATTTGGGAGCTCCAGGTTGTGGGCTGACCCACGGAAGCTGATTGGTTGGAGATCAGCTCCTGTGCACATTTCAGGCAGTATCACTAAACAGCTTAGATTCGCAGGGCCTGACCAGGTCTTCTCCTGTGCAAACCCCAGGTGGCTTGGTGCCCAGCTCAGTACAGAGACACAGGCACCCAACATCAGATATACGTAGCCAGCACTGACTAGAAAAGACAAACAGCCTAGCTTTGGAGAAGTTGTGGCCAGTGCTGGGGTGCCTGGGACCACGCTACTTGGGGGTGGAAGAAATCAGGAATATGCCAAGACGAAGAGGGAGAGGGCAATCTCTGGCATCCAACCCAAGCAGTGCAATTCCACAAGAGGAAAACATGGAGATCGAGAATTGCACACCTGAAATGTCTGAAGTGCTCTCAATTGAAGTGAAGAAACAACTTCAGGAAGCTATAAGAGAAATTAGAACAGAAATTCTATCCAGGTAAAACAAGAAATGAAAACCATAATAAAAGAAATACTAAACATCTCTAAAGAAGACACAGATAAAAAAATAGAGGCGCATAGGAAAATGAGGGAAACCATGAATGAACATTATAACAGAGATTTAGAATGTATGAAACAGATTCAAAGAGATATCCAGAAAATTAAACATTCATTCAATAGCTGGCATGTTGACATGAAGGAAACTAAAGAAAGACTTTCAAAGCTTGAAGACAGGATTGCAGCCTATGACCATGAAAGGAAAGATCTCTTAAAAATAACAAGGTCTCAGGAAGTAACAATTCAACAGCTGGTGGGCAACTCAAAGATGCATAATTTAAGAATTAAAAATGTGAGTGAAGAAGCAGGTGTCAAGACAAATGACATCAGGACCTTATTTACAGATACAGTTTATCAAAACTTCCCAAGCATAAAAGAAGAATATGATATTCAAATAAGTGAGGCATATAGAACTCCAGCTAGCCATAACAAAACAAATCTACACCCAGACATATAATAATCAAAATCCCAGAAATTCAACTCAAGAACAGAATATTAAAAGCTGTTAGAGAAAAGAAACAGATCACCTATAAAGGAAAACCCATTAAAATCACAGCAGACTTCTCAACACAAACCATCAAGTCAAGAAGAGGCTGGAGTGAAGTAATGCAAGTCCTGAAAGAAAACAACTTCCAACCCAGACTGATGTACCCCGCAAAACTTTCCTTCAAAATTAATGGAGAAACAAGATACTTCCATGACAAAGAACAACTCAAGGAATTCATGACCACCAAACCAACCCTACAAAGATTACTAAAGGACATTTTAGAGAG
>RJWT010015082.1:0-20661 GCA_004365215.1 Cuniculus paca
GTGTGTGTGTGTGTGTTTGTGTGTATTTTGAATGATGTAGTAAATAAAAATATCTCTGGAAAAGTGACTTTTGAAGGAAACATAAATACAATGAAGGTGCAAGTCATGCAGCTATCTGGGTGAAAGCATTCCTTCAGAGGAAGCAGCAAGTGCAAAGGACCTGAGGTTGGTATTTACTTACAGTGTTCAGTAGCAACAGTGAGGTCAGTGTCACTGGAACAAAATAAGATGCAATCCTCTCTCTAGTTCTTCCTAATATTCCCTATCATTGTATCTGGTCCCTTTTCATTGTCTTGCTTTGACAACTTGAAAATACAGGCTTACTTCATTGCATGCATTGCCTGTCTCTTCTGTAGGACCATAGAACTGCACCTCCCACAAAGGAGAGCTGGTGTCCATTTTGTTCAACCAAAAATATCTGCACTCTTATGGGCCCTTGCACATGATAGGTATACACTTCAGCATGTTCGAAAAGCATGAAATATTTAAGGAAAGCTTCAGAGGCATAGAAGTTGATCCCCTGGGCAGGAAGTCATAGCTTCATGATTCCCAGTTGGAACACAAGTGTTATACTGGAGGCTAAGCCACCAACAATCCTGCCACCAAGGGGTGACAGCAACCAGGGCCCCTCCTGGTTTTGATCGGACACTTTGGGTAGACAACAAATAAAATCATTCTCCTCTCACCTTTCTTCTTTTGACACAGAAAGTTGCTCATTGCTGTATCTTTTTGCTTACACAGGAATGTCTGAAAAGATGTTTAAAGTAATTAATTGCTCCTTAATGCATCTTTCAGGGACAAAATACCACCCTAGGTTCAGAAACCTATACTCTCTTATTTGAAGAATCAATTTTTTTCATCAACCAAAAAGTATACACACACATGCACATGCTACATTCCCCTAATTCACCACATAGAAGATAACCACTGTTTACATTTTGATGCTTTCCTGCATCCTGCCCTTTGTTCTATAAAAATACATCATTTTAAAATAACTTAAACATCCTATTAATATAATTGCTATTTGTAACAAGTTGAAATATGGTAACTTGTAATAATTTCTCTGACAATTGAATAGTCTTCTCAAATGCGTATTTTAATGTTACCTTAAAAGAAGATGCTGTCTTTATTCAGTTAAAACCCTGGTATTAACCTATTAGGGATATTATTATTGAGGTATGTATATATAAGCTGCAAGAGAAATCTCCTTGCATGTCTTTACCTTACTCTCTGAAAATTTCTTATCCAAGGGTAAATTCTGACAGTTTGCTAGGAGCATGGCAGGGGGAGCAATCTTCCAGAGGTTTTGTTTGGCACTGCTGAGGATTGATCCCAGGGCCTTCACACTCAGATGCCTCCCCAGCCCTTTTTTATTTTTTATTTTGGGACAGAGTCATGCTAAGTCACAAGTTTGCTCAAGCTGTGCTTGAACTTGCAGTCCTCTTGCCTCAATCTCCCAGAGTGCTAGGATTACATGTGTGTGCCAGCACACCTGGCTTGGAGGTTTTGTGAGTTGTTTTTTTGTTTTTTGGTTTTTGTTGTTTGTTTTTTTGAGGTTGTTGAAGTGCTACTTGCCATGTTATCCTTCAAAAATGCTGGACAGTCCTCCATCAGCTGTCCATAAGTTTCTCTTTTCTCCAAAACTTTCACAATTGTATTACCTTTTAATTTTCTAGTTACTTGCGCCAAGACCCGTTATTAAAAATTCTTCCTTTGCTTGCTAACCAACAGTGTAATTTATGAACATGCTGCATGAATTTAAAAAACAGGTATAAAGAGTCAGGTCAAAATAATCAAATATATCCCACCCTTTTTTTTTTTTTTTTGCATCCCCAGATCTATAATCTGTGGACATCCTCTCAAATTCTTAGGTTCTTATTTCTTTTTCTGATAATCTATACAACATGGTGTGTATAAACACACTTCTAATATGAACATAACATATTTGGAAAATGTTTATCTTGGCCTGTACTAATATTATAGTTTACATCAGTTATACCACATCATCTTTTTCGCTACCCTTCTTCCTGTATCTCAAAGTTACATTATACTTTTCTGTCCTATTGTCTACTTTTTAAAACATTTTACTGTGAAATAATTCCCAACTTCTAGAAAAGTTGTAAAAATGGTAAAAAGAATTTCTGCATACTATTCACACATACTCTTCCCCAAACATTCTCTCCAAATATACAGATAAAAATATTTATATACCTAGATATAAGAATATAAATATGTAAATAGTATTTATTAGTTTCTGAATTGTTTGAAGTGAATCACAAACATGATCCCCCATTACTATTCTTTAATATAACCACAGTATACTCATCAAAATCAAAAAATCATTTAAATATAACATTCTTGTCTAATCTACAGATCTTATGTAAATTTCATCAATTGTCCCCTGCTCTCTTTTTAGCACAACCAAAGTTATCTGAATGTCTTACATACTTTATACAATCAACACAGATTTCCATCTTTTCTTCCATTTGCTATATTTTATGCCATTTCTTTTTTGATTTTTATTTTTGTTAGTACATGTTTGCAGTATGCAATGGCTACGTGCTTTCTGGAGAGTTGGTGCATGTACACAACACATCTTAATTCTTTCTCAATCCCCTCCCTCTCCCTTTCTGCTCCCTCACTCCATCTCTTAGGCCCCTTCCCTTTTATAAAAGATCTATCTGTCTATCACCTATTTCCTATCTTTTATTTTGCTCTTTAATTTATCTATATTTGGGGTTTCTCACATAAGAAAAACCGTGCAGCCAGGGACATAGCTCAGTGGCACAGCATCAGCCTGGCAAGTGCAAGGTTCTGAGTTTGATCCCCAGTACCAAAAAAAAAAAAAAAGTCAGAGAGAGAGAAAGAAAAGAGCTTGTTTGTTTGACTTAATTCCCTTAACATTAAGGTCTCAAAGTGCATCCATATATCCCCTACTGAAGAGCTGTTTCTTTTTGTGGGTCTTGTACAATACTGATTAAATACATACCTAGATATTTTAATATGTCTTTGTTGTTACTATTGAAAATAGTGTCTATTAATCTTTTATATTTTACCCTACTGCACACTCCTATTAGCCCGTGTATCAGTCAGGATTTACTAGAGGAACAGATATAATGCAAGATATACAAATGTATAAGAAATTACAAGAGTGTTTTATGATGGTCAGCCACAGAGTTGGATGAGGAAGTCTGCAGAGGGTGTCTGCACACTGGAGGCTGAAGAGTTCCATCCAAGGCCTGGAGCTCACTGCAGGATTCTGTTCAAGGCCATATCAGGAGGCTGATGAGTCTGAGATGGAAAGCTGAAGAGTCTATGCCAGAAAGTTGGAAGTCCCAGGGGGAAGTGAACAGTCTGCACTAAAAGCCAGGAGACATTCAAGCTGAAGGTGAACGCTGGAGCTCCTCTGAAAGAGCCAATCATCAGACCTTCCTCAATTCCCCTTTGTTATACACAGGCATCTGCCCTAGGGCAGGTGTGTCATTCACACCATCTCTGTGCCCTCCTCTTGCACAGGCTCAGGATGTTTATAAAGTAAGGACCCTGGCCCCCTGCAGAGTTTACTTAGTTAAACTTCTAGACTTCTCAAATTGACACAATGAATCGACCATTGCAACACTGTAGGGCATAACAGCCACCATAGAGCATGTTCTCTACACCCTAGGATGTAGAACTGCTGAGTCACTAGTAAAGCTTCTAAACTTCTCAAATGGACACAATGAATCAACCATAAGAGTCCAAAAGATGTTTCATCCAATTATTTATGTAGATGGCCATACTATCTCCAAATAATGATCATTGCCATCATATTTCTTCTAAAATTTTAACTTTTCTTTGATTTGTTGTTTTGCACTGGCCCCACAATCAAGAGCATGAATTGTTCTGATTAAGTTTTCTACACTTCTAATTTAAAGTAACTATGGAGTCACAGGAAGTTGCAAAAGAAATGTACATGATGGTCATTTGCATCCTTCTCCCACTTTCCCTATTCTACATCTTCCCTAACCACAGATTAATAGCCAAACCAAGAGACTGGCATTGGCATAACCCACAATGTTACTCAGATTTTACGTTTAACACATTTCCTCATATGTGCTTGTTTCCTTGCAATTTCATATGTGTGTTGCTTCATAAACTAGTGCTGTAATTCATTTACCTTTGCAAATGAGCAAAAGGAAAACAGAAATTAACTCTGAAACCCTTCCAAAGTTAAATCAAAACTTATAAAAACCAGGCATGATAGCTTATATCTGCAATATTAGTACTCTTGAGAGGCTGAGGCAGAACGATTGCACATTAGAGTCCTGCCTGAACAACTTAGCAACTAGCGAGACCTTGTCTCAAAATACAAAAATTAATAAATCATTGGAGATAAAACAGTGCAAAGGTCCTGAATTCAACCCACAGTACAAACAAAAGAGAAAAATATTTTGTAAAGGTTTCAGTTGACCCCCAGATATTTAGAAAGTCTTGAGTCAAATGCATGCAGTTTTGTGGCAGGTGAATTCCACTCAAATTAATGTTGCAGTAAACATCTAGCCATAGTCAAAGCCAAAATAATAGTGTAGGAGCAGTGGTGCTAGTAGTAGTAGTAATAGTACAATCTTAGCAGGAATACAAATTAATACATAGAATTAAGTCGATTTTACTGAGCATGATTCAAGGAAAGAGAAATAGCGCATAGGTCATTTGTAACACTTCCCCCAAGACTATAAAAGATGAAATTTTGCTTCCATTGTTACATGGTCTTCTCATGGTTACCTATTAGTCATGTCTCTCCTTATCCATCTTCATCTTAATCCTCACTACTGTAAGAAAGCATATAAAAGATACAGCATTGCCTATGAAATATTCTAGGCAAAAATATTAAACCTAAATTTAACTGAGTCTTTCATTCTAACTTCCGGTTTCTAAGAAATACAAAAGATATAGTACCAAGTTAAAGATTATCATGAGGACTGACTCTCAAGATGTGAGTCATTCCACAGAAAGATAGAAAAGATGTAGTCCCAGAAAATAAAAACCAAATGGAAAATATCATAACCAAGAAGAACTAAAGGAAACTCAAAGAATAAATGTGAGGTGGTATGTTGGGGCCAAAAAAGAACATTAGGTAAAAATTTGAATAAACAACGTGCTTTAGCTAGTACTAAAGTATCAATACCTGGTCATTAACTGTGACAAAAATACATGCTAATGCACAATATTAATAATGAAACCAGATGTGGGATATATGACAGCACTCTATATTATCATTCCAATTTTTCTGCAAATTTAAGGCTGTTCTAAAATAAAACAGTTATTAAAGCACAAAGCAGATAATTAGAAAATTTTAAGCATGAGATGAACATTACATAATATTAGAAGATATTTTTTAATTTTATTAAATAGGAAAATGGTGTTGAGTTATGAGGACAGCCTCAATTTTTGGCAATATGTGATATAAATACTTAAAGGTAAAGTGACTTGGGGTTAAAACTCAACCCAACTCCTAGGGAATGATTGTCAACAGCTGTTAAATCCATTAGGTAAAAACTATTGAATTTCAGAACCATTTCTCCATATTTATCAGGAATTTTGTATCTTACTGAGTCTTTCAGTTTCTTACACTAGGGAGGCAATGCGGTGTTTACACATGTGTGTTTGGTTTATTTCACTTATGAGTATGGTTGCTATTATAGTTTGGATGTGGTTTTTTTCCCTAAAAGTTCATACATTGAGAGCTCGGCCCTCACTGTGGTATGTTATGGGAGGTGGGACCTTTAAAAGATACCACCTTAGCAGGAAGACTTTAGTCATAGGGCATGACCTTGGGAGGAGTTATGGCAGCCCAGTCTCTTTCTATAGCTTCCTGTTCAGCTAAGTGACATCTGTCTCTCATGAATACCTCTGATGTCTTCATCCACCATGAGGTGACAGCCAGGAGAACTTGATGGAGTCCATGTCATGATGATTGAAGCTTCAGCCTCCAAAATAGTGAATTAAATAAACTTTTTTTCTTAATAAGGTTAGTCTGCCTCAGATACATCTTTACATTTATAAGAATTACACTAATATAAGGACTTTCCAATGGGTAGATTCTGTGATATAACACCAGAATCTACTTACTGTCATAGAAAGAGACAAGCAGACATTATGTTCTTCCTGATAGAACTATAACAATGCTGCCTATGCTATACTCTTGACAAAAATTAAACGTGAATTTGATCGAAACTCAATAGCTAATTCCCAGGTAACAGGAGATAAAAAATGAAGGAAGAATATATTAAATACAACAAAAAAGATGACCCAGCAAAATGTAGGATGTGAGAAATTATGAGGCATGATCAAAAACTACAGTGAATATTTACTTTTTTAAAAATGTATTACTATAACAAATATTGCCATTAATTCCCCTCAAAATATGTTCCCTCAAGCATACTTATCACATCATTCTTGCATACTTATCACATCATTCTTGCTACTTTCTGAAGCAGTTTTGGAAGTCCTACTTTGTGTCTTTACAGTGTATGATCATAAATGTAGTAAATGTTGCTGTCATGTATACACAACAGAAGGGCAGTTCATGAAAACATTATAGTGTGTTCTTTTCTACATTGTTTATTCATCTTATCTGGTATCATGTAACATTTGGCTCTTCCTCAAAGTAAAAATGGCCATGAAAGATCAATTTATTTTGAGTTGATTCAGGGCATCAGGGCAGCCATGATAAGAAGAGGACTTCTAGAACAGCTTCAGAAAGTGACAAAAATGAGATAATCATGTCCAAAGTAGGGGCAAGTATTTTGAGAGGGGTGAATACAATATGTCTTTTCACTGTAATAAATCGTCTTTTAAACATTTACCTATTGTTTGATCAAACTACATATATGATGGGTTACATAGATGTTCCCCCAGAGCTTCATACACTCCTAAGTGGAACTTTTAGGAGTGACTAAATCATGAGTGTGTGATACTGGATTAGTCCACTAATGGGGGTAGCATAGTTCTGGGTGTGGATTCCAGATTTACTGAAGAGGGAAGACCCATCATGATTGTGGGTAGCATCAACCAATAGACTTGCAGCCTGGATGGAATAAAAGGGAAAGAGAAGAAAGTCTGACTACTTCTTGCCATACCATTAACTGTTTATTTTTTCTCTGTGATGCCCCTCTGTCAAGCTGTCCTGCCTTAGAGCCAGCTGACTATGGGCTAAAATTTCTACAAACCATAAGCTAAAATAAACCTTTTCTCCTTTAACCTGTGGGTATCAGGTGTTTTGTTCCAGCAACTAGAAAATAGCTATGACAGCACACAAGAGAAACAGCTCAAAGTTCTCAATAAATCAATTGCACTGCAGAAACAAAAAGCAAAAACAAGACAACAAGGAAGGAAACAGAGAATTAAACAATACTCAAACCAAATATAGGAAAGGGGACTGTTTTGGATGCCAATTCAAAGACAGCAACTGAGGAAACAGAACTGAGAGGCAGGGAGAGGGAAAGAGCTGGAAAGGAGTCAATGAAGCACCATCTAAATGTTTGGTATTATCAGAAAGTGTTCATTATTTTAGGTGTGATAACATTATGATTATGTTTTTAAAGGAGTCCTTATCTTTCAGAGATACAGGCTGAAATAGTTACAGATACAATTTTGTCGGGGTTTTCAAAACAACCCTGACTCAAGACAGAGAAGGTATGGAATGATTGAGAGAACAGATAAAACAAGATTGTCCACAAATTCCAACTGCGGAGGCTGCATGGGATCTGCTTTGTTAGCCTCTCTGCTTTTACATGTAGATGCTTCTTTGTGAAACAAAAGCTTATGTAATGGTTCAGCATACACACAAATGAGGTAAATGCATAAATCAATGTCCAAACATTAAAAAGGAGTTGAATTTGGTAGTCTAGTTGTAGCTACACGGTATTCAATAGCTCTATCCATTTTACTTTTCTGGGTGTTCGACCATTTTCAAACAAAAGTTTAAAAATTAATGACTGAATAAATAGAATAATTAGCACAAATTTCATGCAGGCAACACCTTACAGGTTGAAAGGAAGAAATGGAATCACAGAGGAGCGCACAGAGCTACTAAAGTGTAGAAAAATTCAATTTCTTCTATTTCTTACGAAGGTCAGTGAACTCATTCATACATGTTCATTTTATTAATGGTCCATAAACTCAGAGTATATAGTTTACTCCCTTTTACGTATTACATGAAAAAAATTACAAAAATACATTTTTTAAGATTAGAAATGGTTACAGAGGACTCGGGATTTCCCCTGCAAGATCTTTGCTTTGGTACGGGGCTTCTCAGGATGCTTCATTTCTTTGTCCTGCTTTAAATCAGAACCAGATGGGATACCAACTACACAACTCCTCTTCTTTCCCAAAAGTAGGTGACACACAGTTACTAGTGATCAGAGTTTAAGCAGAACTAATCAAGAAGAAGAATAAACATTATAGAAATCAACAGTTATTCTTATTTCTTCTCTTCTCCTTTCCCTCTCTCCTCTTCCCCTCCTCCTTTCCTTTAAAATGAAGTTAAATTTCAAAAATCCCCAGACAACTGTTCATCTTCCTCAGAGGAAATGCTTCACTCTTACTCATTTGGAGAATATTTGATAAGATCAAGACTTTCATAGAAATTGTACAAATATCTTGAAACTGAGAAGCTTCTCTTGAGTGCCTAAAGGAGGAGGGTGTGACCCAAAGATTGGCTGACAGGAGGTTAAAGCAAGTCAGCCACAAAGGAAGCGGAGATTCAGAAAGGCAGGCACAGGACAAAGAGATGCAGGAAGTCAGAGACCTGGGAAACTTGGTTTACATCTCAAATCAGGATCCAACACTGTGAATGAGCATCCACCAAAATGACATTCATTGACCTTGCTGTGTGATGTCTGAGCACTCACCACTCCTCTCTGAGAAAAAATTTCCTTTGTAGTAAGTTTCACTAAGGCAGCAACTGTGAACCATGAAGACCAGACAGAGAAAGTAAATGAGCCAAGTGGGCTGGAGAAAGGAATGGAGGAGGCAGAGTGGGCATGAACTTGAAAACCTAACTGGGAGTCAGGAGTCAACTCCAGGCATAAATGTTCCTCTGATGTGACTAGAGCCACTGCAGCTTTTCCCCCTTCCTCTTCCTCTTCCTCTCCTGCTCTTTCCCTTTTCCTTCTTCATCTCAGTGTTCTTCTTTTAAAGAAAATTAATGGCTATTTGAAAAGGAAATATTCCTATTTTCCAATACTAACAATAGTTTAATCATAAAAGGAAACAACAGCAACAAAAATAACCCATGGTTCACCTCCAAACTAAAATCATCTGTGCATCAGGCATGGAAATTAATTTGTAAATCATCATATTCTGATCTCTCTCATGGTCAGTATCTAAAGAATCTCCCAAGTATAATAATCTACATTAAAACAATTTGACATAGGAGTTGAGATGATGTGTTTTGGAGTCAAAAAGAACTGATTCTGAGAGCAACTCTTCCTTTTCGTGGCTGCTTGATCTTGAATAGTCCTTCAACCTCTCTGAGCTTCAGTTTTTCCATCTGATATTATTTATCTGCAAGGATGGAATGAGAAAATGCCTACAAAACATCATCCACAGAGCTCAGCATAAGGATGTCAATAAATGTTATTACAGCTCCCTGTTTTCTCTAAGATATGTTAGCACATACATACTTTCCAACCAAATGACGCTAAGCAAGCAAATAATTGAAGGACCTTATGCTTACATAGGTTCCCCAGGAGATCATAGCAGGAAAATTCGCTGGGGTAATGTCATCCAAGACAGGGACAACCATAATGTGGAGAGATTTTCACAAAGCTTCTGCAGATAACACAATGCCATGGGGTTTATTTCTTGGTTCACAAAGTCTGTAAACCTAGAGGACTCTAGACCTTGTGGGTAGAAAAATGGAATGGTTGCCTACATGTAAACAAAATGTGGGTAAAAAGCAACTCAATATTTAATTTTAAAAGTTTTAAAGTGCTTTTTTTTTAAAAATTTGGGAATAATCTTAGGCTTACCAAGTAGTTTTAACACACTACAGAAGATTCCCACCTACTCTCATCCATTTTCCCTATTGTTAACATCTTATCTAACCATAATGAATTTGTCATAACTGAAAAAATCAGTATCTGTGCACTCTCACTAAATACTACACTTTATTACAACTTCAACTTTTTTCACATCAACATCCTCTTTCTGCTCCAGCATGCAAAGGTACCAAGTGGCAGTGAATTGTTTCCCAGCCTTTCCTTGGTTTCCATGACCCTGACAGTCTTCATGGCATTTTGGCCAGGGATTTTGTAGAATATCCTCCAGTTTGGCTATGTTGAATGTACTTCTCATGATTAGGGTGGAGTTTGGGATTTGGTGGACGATCATTCAGAGGTGCTGTCCTCCTCACATCATATCAGAGCACCTGATAACCACATAGTACTCTCAGCGATGTTAACCCTCACCTTTTGGTGAAGGCAGAATTTACCAGTTCCCCACTGTCACATTTTAGTATTTTTCTCTTCTTGTGCTTTATTCTTTGGAAGCAAACTGCTAAGTCTACCTTAATGGTTGAAGGGGAGAAAAGGAAGATTAAGTTGCTCCCTCTGGAAGGAAAAGATCTACATTCACTAAACATAAACCATGCTTCACTGTTGTGTGGCATTTTGTCCTCATTTCACAAAGTGAGAATGGAAGCACAGAAGTGCTAGGTTTACCCCAAAGTGGCAGGATTACAGCTAAAAGAGCTTGAGTTTATGCCTCCATCTCTCTGGCCCCAAAACCTATCTTCTTTCCACCACACAGGTGACACACCCCGTCAGCATAGCCCTTGCCCCTCTTCTGGCTTCTGTTTCCTTCTTGGTAAACCAGAAGGCTTTGATGAGATCATCTTTGCCATCTCTTCAAGATCTAAAACTGTTTCTTTCCAAAACACTATGAATTAAATCATTGGCCCATCAGATAACCTGACCACATCTTTCTCAGAATCAGTGCATTGTTGCGGTCACCAATGCTGAGTAAAGGATGAGTCACGCTTATTTCCAGGTAATGGGGAAATCTTGTGATCAATACCTTTTTATAACTCAGCAAGGTGCAAAAAATACCTGCACAAGCCTCAGGCTCCCTAGAAAGCAAAGATTTATAAAAACAGAATGCTTTTGTTACTGCCTGGAGCTTCATGGAAACAGAAATGTTTTCCTGGACTGTGATATTCTGAGACACACTTACAACTCATTAAATATCACCTACTATTTTATATATTCTAGCAATCAGGACTCTCTGAATTGCAAAGGTCAAAAATCCAACCTAAATTGACTAGCAAGAAATAGAAGATAACAGTTACTCTATACAACTGAAAACTCTAGTTTAGTTGCTTTAGGCATGGATGGACCCAGAAGCTCCAAAGACACTGTCAGGATTCTTTCTTCTCAGGTTTTAATTTTGATTAGCTATGTCAGCTGGAGTCTCAGCCAACCTTTTTCTAAATTGCTGTGCCATCCTTCAGCTGCTCTGGGCTTTTGTCTTGTTGTCATAACAATGCCAGCAGAAAAACAAAAGCCTCTGTGCTGGTTGTTATGCAAAAATTCTCAATCTCAACCTGATTGGTGGAAGTCAAGTCACAGACGATGTCAGTTATCTGCAGACCACAAAAATGTTGAGCACCCAACAATGACAAAGTCTCAGTGGCAAGTGAAAATTATCCTTCATACACTCCAGTGAGTAGTCTGCCAGTGACTACTGATCTTGGCTCATCTTGAATAGATAACCCAGGTTGATTGGCTGTCACTCACAGTAAGGGGCGAGCTGGCTCTGTCCCACACATCTCTCCCACCACAAACTAGCCCAGGCTCATCGTTATGGTGGTAACTGAGGTCCAAGAGTGGCAGAACCACAAGTCTCAGCAGCACAGAAACTTAGTCATCACTTCCACTGCATCTGATTGGCTACCCAGAGGTCAGGGATAGAAAAACAGATCCCTTCTTTTCTGGTAGAGAACAGTTACCTGCAGTGAGGAATCAGTGCCAGGGATGTCATCCATCCTTCTCCTTGGTCCTCTTCGAGCTGGGATGAACCACACAAGAATCATATGCACACATCTCTGAGTTGAGATGTGAGAACAGACTTTTTCTGAGAAGTTGAGTAGGTAGGGCCATTTTCACACAGAGGAATACTGCAGCGCAAAACCAGCAAATATGTACTACAGTATTCTGAAACTATTTCACAGGCTAGGAAAGAGATTCAGTCAAGGTCTATGTTTTGGGGATCAGAGTTAGACCTGCCTTCTACTACAGCCGATTCATCTAACTCCCCATCTCACTTTCTCTGAGACTTTTTGCTCTCAAAAAATGCTTTGGTTTCTGTATTTTTTTTTACATCATTTGAGTGTTCCATTAAGGGGGACTCTTATTTCCCTTCCATGTATTATTTCATTTTGTCATTGTTTTCTAGTTTCTTAACTGAAATACTATATATATGAAATACTATATATGAAATACTCTATATAATATGAAATACTATATCTATAATATATATGAAATACTATATCTATACCTATAGATACAGATATAGTAAATTTTTGCCACTTCTTGAAAAGGTACTCTTTTAGCTGTCTTTATATCATCACTTTGTAAAATTGTCTTGATTGGAAGAAACATTTTGAATCATGTTAAGGAGTTAAAAGACTCAGGTCCCCAAGCTGTAAATGAAGGTGACAGTGTCTTTTTCCCTTGGTGAATTTTGCCGAGACACTCGGTGAAGAATTGAATGCCCAGGCTTCCTTACCACATTCCTGCAAATCAATCCTCTGGGACAGGAGGCAGCTTCCTAATGCCTGCAAAAACCTTCTAAAGAGACAACTTGAATTCATTCCGATTCCTGAGCTTGGGTTTAGATGGGAGCTGATATTGAAGGTTTTGGCAGCAGCTAATCTCTGCAATAAATTCTCCTAAGAGCAAAAATCACTCTTACAGGTGGTTGAGGCTTCTTGAATGGACTGTGATACAGTTGCTGAGAAGGGAATACATAGCAGCAGGGGGAAAGAGCAAGAGTTACGTGGTTTCATCTCCCAGGCCTCAATCTCCTTTCTTAGAGCAAGATCTCAAATTTTATCATGAGAGTTTCTGAAAGAAGCAGTTATATCCTGGTAAAGCTTCAAACCCAAAAGCAATCCCATGAGTGGCCCAAGGATGCTAAGATAGAGGATCTGCACACATACACTGGATAAAAATGAACTCAGATCCCTATTTTCTGTGGAAGGCCAATCTTCTGCTCGTCAATTCATTGCAACACTGATCCTTTCTATTCACTCACGCTATGGTTTAGATCTAAAATGTCCTCCAAAAGTCTCACAGGTGTGGAAGATGATTGGATCAAAGGGGTGATATACTCATCAGTGGATTCATCCATTGATGAATTCAGGAGCTGACTGTGCTGTTAGAAGAAGGCGAGACCTGGTTGGAGGTGGTGACTAGGGGCAAAAACTGGAAGGGAGTGTCCTTGTCACTGGCTCCTCCTTTCTCTGCTTCCTGTCCTCCATGAATTGGGCACTTTCATTTCTTCCATGCCCCCTCCCTCATGCTGTTTCTGCCTTGGAGCCAACTGACCATGGACTGAAAATGTGAGTCAACTTAACTCCTTTAAGTTGCGAGTGTTGGGTATGTTTTCCAAGTGACTGCTAAGTGACCAAGACAATGCAATAAATGTCAATCAAGCAGTTGAGCACCTACTAAGTAGCAACCACTAGAAAACCACAATGGGTGAGCCAGAGAAGACTCTGAACTTCTTGGAGTTGGGGACCTTGTCATCCTCTCTAAAAGGAAAGCATGGAGTGTGACAGGATGGTTCTGACCAGAAAAAGAAAATCCAAATGTTGAACTGGAGACAGCTGCCAGTCACTGGGAAGGTCCACATACAGTCATAGTAAAAGGAATCAAGAATAGCAGTTAAGTTGATAAAGTCAGGCACTGACAACAAAACTGGAGGCAGCCAGGATATTGCTGAATGGGGTCCAGAGCAAGAAAGATTTTCATTTGTATATTCAACAAATACCCACTGGGCATTTGTGTATGTGTGTGTGTGTGTGTGTGTGTGTGTATGCCAAGAATTCTAGGTATTGAGAATTAGGAGAGACAGGTCCTAATGTTCCTAATGCTGTGGGAGCTAATAGAGGAAATTAGCCAGTGGTGAAAAGTTAGGGCCAGGTAAAGCCCAGGGAGTGAGACAGTGAGGGGCTGTTGGCTGATGGCCTTTGGTAAGTTCAGCCTGGACATGGCATGGAGCAAGCATGGTGCATTTAAGGTCCAGCTGGATGAAGAACGTGATGTTAAAGGATGCAGCAGCTGAAGACAGCCAGCAGCCCAGATATAAAGGATCTTTTAAACTTTGCTGAGGAGTTTGGAGTTTATCCTCAGAGAAGTGGGAAAGAGCAAGGAAGAACATTTTAAATAGGTAGGAGACAACAGCCAGAAGTGCAGCTTAGAAGGATCCCTCTCACTTCAGGGTGCCCAGTGGATGAGAATCTGCAAGACAGAAGACCAGGAGCCAGTTAAGGAGAGGTGACTTCAACAAGGTGTGCCCCCAAGGAGCTGTGTGATGCTGGGGACTTGGTGGCAGGAAGCTCAGCCCACAGACCAGCAGTTTTGGAAAGCACTATGCAGGGCTTCAGGGCTGGAGCTTCTGAGGGCTTCCTGAGAAGGATGGAAGGAAAGGAGTTAGGAGGCCAGATGGAGGGTTGCAACAGGGAGCCAGGCAGGATAGGCCTTGGCTGTCTTTCATCCCTTCACCCTGAAGGACTTTATTTTTATCTATCTCACACAGCATTTGGTTGGGATAAAAAGTTCAGCCATTAATAAAAGTGCTTTTTGGCAGTATGAATAAAAGGTTGGACTGGTAAGACTCTTAAGGACTTCTCCACCTTTATTCTGGGGTTCTGTGATCGGAATCACTGAGGAGGTACCTGTATGAGCTGCCTGTGGTTGTACATGGAAAAAAGCTGGGAACAGTAGGAATAGGGAGAGGCTAAGTTAATGAAATTCAGGTACCAGCTTATGCTTTCAGGTTCCCATCAAAGTGAATTTTAAAATTCACAGGAAAGATTGGGGACACTCCACCCACTTGCTTCATAGACAAAACCTCCTTAAGTAACAATTCTAACTGCACATGATGATGTGACACAGCACTTAATGGAAAACAGGACAATCAGAGGTTCCAAGAAATGTTGCATAAGCTTGAAGATTTCTTGGGAGCTCTGAGTACGGAGGAGCATGAGAGGAGGAGGTGGCAGAGGAAGAGAAACTCGCCTGCTGCTTTCTGCTGCCAGCTGCAGCTGAGATTTCCAGGGTGTCTTCTGGCAAGTGCAGGGAAACCATCTGTGCTTTCCCCTACTGTGTCTATAGGGAAACAGGGGCTTTTAGAGAAGTACCATTCTTAGACCCCTGGATATCCTCAACCTCCACCCCCACCCCAAGACATTACAGTGTAGTATTTAAAAACCAGACTATCTGTGTTCAAGTTCTATCTTTGCCACTTTTGTTGGCAAAATAGCATAATGTAGCACACACCTGTAATTCCAGGAGGATGCAAAATTCAAGTCAAGCCCAGTAATTTAGTGACATACCAAGACAATGTCTCAAAATAAAATAAAAATTCAAAAGGGTTGGGATGTAGTTCAGTGTGAAGGCTCCAGGTTACATCCCCAGTGTTGCAAAAACAACAATCAAAACAAAACAAAACTGTGTAATGTCTCTCTGTGCTTTGATTTCTCTGGGTAGAAATGGAATTATAATCATAGAGTCAACCTTATAGGGTTGATGCAGGATTTAATGAGTTAATACAATATACAGTGCTGAGGTTGATGCAGATAATTGCAAGTGGCTATTACATTGAATGTTAAAGCCACTGTGTGTTTGGAACAGAGAACATGATAAATGGTGCTTTTTATGATTTGCAGTGAGAAGCATCCTGGTATTGTATAAGAAAGAAGGCACAGTCTTATCTATCCAAACAAAAGGAAGACTGGGCCAAAAAAATCTAGCAGGAACCAGCGTTTCCAAACAGCTTCATATGGCTGTGTGGCAAAGCCAGGCTGATTCCCCAAACACAATATGCCTGCAGTTATGTTACTTTACATACCTAATAAACAGGCATGTGTTTGTTTTCCTCTCTTTGCTGGATCAAGAGTCACATTGTCTAGAGAGAAAAAAAAATAATATTGGAGGCTTACCAACAGAACACTTCATAAGGAAAAAAAAGAAACCCACAACTTTCCATCAAGGGCTCTCATCCTGTTTCTCAACACTCACAAGGAAGGCCAGGCTGACATTTTACACATGACTGACTGCCAGAGCTCCACTTGTCTCTGCACATGCACATGGGCAACTGTGCATGCGTGTAAGCATACACGTGGCTCATCAAACCATGCGAGGTGTGTTTGCCTATTGTCACAGCTCAACCTAAGCAAAGATGCAGAACTTTATGGGTCAATAATTCACTGGTGGAACCAGAGGCTGCCCTGCTCTAGTCATAGAAGTTGACTGGTGTATGACAAAGGAGGCTGGGAAGACAGGATGGAGAAATGACAGGTTGGTGTTTAGTTTAGTGCTAAGTTGAAAAGGATGAGAGCTGAACGAACACAAGTCCTGCCGGATATCTTAGTAAGGCTGCATAGTGTGTGCCCTCTCTCCACAACACCTCCAAGCCAGTGGGATATAAGCTGAGTGATATCTACGCCTTCTTAGCCACTGTGAAGTGATAGTAACCTGAGAATGAAGACAGTGCAGAGGAAAGCAAGGAGGAAGAAGTCCTGATTCCATGGTGGAGTAGCTTGGCCGGCACCTACCAGGTCTACCTTCCCACAGAGTGCTTAGATTTCGTGAGAATTGATTCCTCCCTAGGAATTGATGAGTTGAGATGAATGATGTTACCTGTACATCTGCCTTCCAAGCTCCTCACTTCTCTCTGTCTCCTGACCACTATGACATGAGAAGTTTTCCTCTGCTATATCCTCTGCCATGCCATTTCAGTCCTGGAGCTGACTGACCATGAACTGTAACGCTGAGCTAAAATAAACCTCTTCTCCTTTAAGTTGTGGGTGTTGGGTATTGTGTCCTGGAGATAAGAAAGTGACTAAGACATTGGGTATCATTCATTCAAAGCAATCTAGCTTAACAATGTTTCATTGATAGCCTACTATAGTTTAGGTTTTTTGGAAAGGCCACAGGGATACAAGCAGAACTAAGACTCAGTCCCTGAATACAGCATTCCATAAAGCAGGAAAGACATCTTTGGTAGCCATAGTAAAAAAAATCAATCAAGATGAGGACCAAGAGACAGGCTGGTACATTAATAATGGGCACTGGCTACTGGGAATTAATCACAGTCACAAGTATTCCCTTTTTCTGGCTAAGTGGTCTTGAGCAGATTACAACTTCTCTTTAATTCACTTTCCTCATAGAGTTGCTATGACAATAAAATTAAATAACAACAAATTATTGTTGAGTTACGACTCAATAAACAGCAGATATTGGGCTTTTAAAATAAAGGAGAATGTGTGTTTGGCAAGAAAGAAGAAGGAAGACTTCCTAGAAGAAGTGGCATCCAAGTTATTTCCTAAAGAGAGGCAGAAATTGGAAAGAGAAGCAATGGTGAGCTCGCTGGTAAAGGCCATAAGCAAAGAGCACAGTCCTGGGGCCACAGAGCTGACCTAGTCTCCCTACTTCCTGTCTTGTCCCCTCTGTTAGCATCTATACTCAGCATAGTATCTTGTGGATACAAACCAAACCTCCTCAAAACTCTCAGGTGATACTGCATCCCCCAATGTCACTTCTTGATTTTAACTTCTCAGACACTGCTGTGACTGAATCTCACTTAGTCCATGTAGAAGTCCTGTATCTGAATTTCACATCCATGAAGTCCAGAACATATTATGATCTCTCCCTTGTCCATTGCATTATCTCATAACCTAACACAGTGACTGACATGGATTGCTATGCTTAATAAGCATATGTTAAATGTTTAAAATTAAGCAGCACCGTGGTATATGATGTCTCTGGGCCCATTGCAGAGGATAAGGAGACAAAGTTGGCAAATTCAAGAGTCTGCAAACTACTGCTTAAACCCAATTGACACATCTCATAACTGTTTTGCATTTTGGAGGGATCTTCGTAAGACTTCCTTTGATAAAAGGGTTCTGCTGCTTTGAAAATCTATCTTTGAAAACCATTGCTGTAATAGGAAAAGCAAAACTTTGAAATCTGAAGACTTGGAATGAAATCCCTCACTTTACTGAATTTTATGCCAGATAAAATCCAAGTTCATTAATATGGTCTAGAAGCCTTATGCTCTAACCCTTACCTACCTCCTGGCCCCTCCAGAACACACTGTTAAACAGCCACCTAGGCCTTTTATCAGGTCCTTGGGCTTCTCAAGATCATGCCCTCCAAAGCACATGTTCATGCTGCTTGCCATGCTAGCAATGTTCCCCTCCTCTGCCCCACACCCATGCTTTATATGGCTGCTCCCTTCACAATCTCTATTTATCTGCTCAATAGTTTCCCAGGGGACCCACTGCAACATCTTCTCTAAACTAGATCTCCTCCAATTATCTTCCTTCTCAACCCTTTAATATTTTGCTTCTCAAATTATTTTCATTAATTACCTCATTGCATTTTTTGTTGGGAAGTCTAAAACTCTTTCATCCCACAGATGCTATCTTTGTGGCCGTGGTGTCTCCAGTGTCTCCAGTGTCTCCAATGTTTTTGGGCATAAAAAATACCTTAATAAATACTTCTTGAATGAATAAAAAGAGTTGCTAATATTGATAACTTTCCTCAGCCTCAGTTTCCTTACCTTCAATTTGGAATGGTGCTAACTACCCCTCAGAGATTGGTAATGATTAATTAAATGGAATCCTGTGTACAATGCTTTGGTGATGGGGAGCCACTTTAGCATCAACTACCTGCCGGCTTTCCTCTCAGAAGTTCATCCACGGGAGCCTCACTTGGAACTCAGTTTCATTCTAAACCTAGAGCCATCCTTTAGCTCCGAGCCTACAAGAGCTTGAAATCCAGCCTGTCAACCTTATCGTGCGTCTGCACACACAAACTGAAAAATTAATGCCCCTAGAAGGCTTTACTTCCCTTCCCATGGACATTCCTGACCTTCTTGCCTCTCCGAATAGCTGCAGAAGTTGAAACTCTAGCTTTCACCATCTGGGTGCAGCCACAAGACTGTGGAACTGGTGAAAGAGAAAAGAGGCAATCTCCTTTGATTTAAGGGCAGCCACAGGATCTAGATTGAGAACTCATTAACTCCATTTGGGAACCAGAGGATGAGTCTGGGTAAGAGCCAAGATTCTGTGACCTCTGTGTTTCATGTATGGCCCACTCACCCACCCCTGGAATCCCAGCAGGCTGACTCCAAACACAGGATAGGACATGAAGGACTAAAAAGATATGTGGTATGAGGAAGAAACAATGTTGTTTATTCATGACTACAACTTTGTAGATTCTTGTGGGTAGCAGGGGAATTTATAGCCTTTCAGAGGACATGAGCAGACAAGGTCATACCATTCTGTAAATGCAATAGCAGAGGAAGGTTCACCATTTTATGATGGACACCTTCATTGGCCTGGACCATTCACAGGAATGTACTCACTGTCCGTGTCTTGCTCAGAGACCAGTGCCCTGTACCTGTCTTTCCAAATGGACAACAAACTGGAAGCCACACCAGTCTCGCCTGGGAGTTTGTTGGAAATGAGCATTCTCGGTATGCACCCCAGACCCAAGGCTCAGAGTCACATTTCCACAGATGGTTCACAAGCACACTGGAATTTAAGAAGCCCTGTTGTAAGCTTCAGGGATGGTTAGTTTTTTATCAATGTGTTAGTCAGCTGTATGTCATTATAACAAAAAATACCTAAGATAATAAACTTACAAAAAGGAAAGATTTATTTTCAGCTCTCAGTTTTGAAAGTTTCAATCCATGGTCTGTGGATCCCATTGCTTTAATACATAGGCTTTTTGGGGACCCTCCAGCTCCAAACTATAGAAGTTAATTTGACCAGCCATAGTATGCTAAGAGAGTTGATTAAACATCACTTCTGGCCCAGGATTTAAATTGATGGACTGAGTAAAGCAGATGCTGAGTGTGATGGTACATCATACCACAGATCCACTCCCAAGATGACCACCCTTTGGAGTAGAAAGAGATGGAGGTGCAGCAGGGAAGGGAAAGGTGATGAGAAGCACAGAAACAAAACATAGTGTGAGACCCATAGGGTACCATGCACCACATGTGACTGCATTAGATCTTGAGCTTGGGTACAAAGTTGGGCCTAGCTGGAAACTAGAGTTGTGCTTGCTGCCTAGCTGTGGTGGTTAGCTTGTGTTAATTGAAGTCACCTGATACCTGCCCTGCAGATGCTATGATTCAAGCAATGGAACTGGGGTGTGCATATTGTTTGAAAACTTCCAGGGCTGGAAACCTATGAAGAAGATCCAGAGAGATAAGTGGCCAGAGCAAGGGACAGAGAAAATGCCTTGAATGCAAGGTCAGCTAGCCTTTCTTTCAGCTCCATTCACAAGCTTTTAGCCTCTTAACATCAGAGAACCCAAGCCAATTCCCAAATAATACAGTGGTAAGTGCTCAAACCAAGGAACTTAAATCTCTTTTGATTTC
>RJWT010015083.1:0-20662 GCA_004365215.1 Cuniculus paca
CGCATAATGATCACATTCATCATAGAGAATTTGTACCTGTACATGATATAACTTCTTTTTTTCCCCATTCCCTTACATTCCCTTCAACCCCTCCTCCCCTCTCCATTTACAAAGCTTTGTTTCCATGTTTTCCTTTTCTGTTTTTTATTTTTCACTTTTCCCCTCTTTCTTTTTCCCCTCCCCTCTCTCGTGTTCCCCTTTCCATTAGAATCAAACACAGAGATGTAGAAGAATCATCCGGCCTTGGGCACCTTGACACTGCCAACACTAAGGTACTGAAGATACACAGCAGCTGGGGACCTTAGTGCAGGGATGTGCTGTGACATGCAGGAAAGTGATTCCAACGAAGGTACCCCAGAGGAAGGGACGTTAGCCAGCAACTTCACACTGAAGAAATTCTTGGAGGTATTTCACAATGCTGACAGTGCAACAGATAACATTTTGGAAGCTCATGCAAGCTTCGAAATTTCACATTTCACCAAGAGCCACACCCTCAACCCAAACCGCTCTAGGTAAGTTTTCGTTGTTGTTGTTTTACAAAGAAATGAAACATTTAAATTCTTAAAGGTGTCTAATGTTTTATGTGTACTATACTAATGGATATTGTGAAATAGGAAGAAAATGTTCACTGGGAAGGGGAACAAGGGAAGGTGGAAGGGGAAAGGAAGGAAGAGAAAAAGAAAAAATGAAAGAAAAATGGAAACAAACCTTTTGTAAATAAGGAGGGGAAATGTGTTGAAGGGAGGGGAGAAGAATGGGGAATAAAAAGAATCAAGTTATATAATGTAGAGGTAAATTTCCTATAATGAATGTGATCATTATATTTACCTAAAATATACCAATAAACTTTTTTTTTTCTTTTTTTGGTCTTTTTGAGACAGGGTGTTGTTATGCAGTTCAGGCTGGGCTTGAAGTCACTTTGTAACCCAGGCTTGTTTCAAACTCACAACAATCCTCCTGCCTCAGCCTCCCAAGTGCTGAGATTACAGGCATGCACCACCATGCCCAGCTTACCAATAAACATTTTTAAAAATAAATTGAACCATATTAAGTAAATATTAGTGTTAGTATGGTTTATTTCCTATACATTAAAAAATTGTTTTTGTTGTTTTTTGAGACAGAGTCTCATTTTGCTGTTCGTTTTGCTGGCCTCAAACTCATGATCTTTCTACCTCAGCTGCCCAAATGCTGGGATTACAGGCATTTGCCACTATGCTAGACCATTTCCCTATACATTTGTAAGAGGCAGTAAAAGAGTTTTTAATGTTCTGACAAAAAATGTAAAGGTCACAGGGCAATCATAGTTTTTCCCATTGATTCTTAGGATTGCTTTGTACATTTTTAACTTACACAGATATTTCTATGGTCCTTCACTATGGTATAAAGTGAGGCCTGCCAATATTTAAGTGAGATGATAATATGAACTCAAGAGGAAAAAAAAGAATGATAAAAATTTATCAGTATTAAAGAACTTGTTTATGTGTTTTTAAATGAATTAACAGTGGACTTCAAATTGCTATACTTGGTTTGTTACTAAACAGATTTAAAAGGATTTACAAAAGTCTATTAAGACATCTTTTTAATATGTTTGAAATTACAACCTTGACAAATATTTGGATTTCTCATAAGAAGATTTCAATACCAGTCTAAGAATGTGGGAGTACATAGTTTTTCAAAGTTATTTTGGGAGTACTTATGCAAAATCATTTAAAAGACCACCAATCTAGTCTCCAAACAGGAACTAGTTTATTACTATTTGGAGAGAAGAGTCATTTAAAAGATATCAGTTAATATTTTTCTGTGCCAAGGTTAAGGACAAATTCTAGATAAAATTAAAACAAGATAGAAGGATAATATAGTAGGTTTTTCTATTACAAGCAACAGTAATCCAATTCTTCTAACTAGAAAAAGAATAAAAGAACATTGGCTCAAATAAACCAAGTGTTTTAGTTTGTTTTCTGTTGCTATAACTGAATATCATACACTGGGTAATTTATGAAGCATAGAGATTTATTTAGCTCCTGGTTCTGGAGGTCAGGAAGTCCAAGAGCCTGGTATTATTGACAGTGGTGTGGGCATTGCTACTGCATCATGACGTGTCAGAGGGTATCATAACATGGACAGAGTAAGTGAGTGTCAACTTAGGTCTCTCTTGCTTTTCTTATAAAACCAATAGCACCATTGGGGCCACATGCTGATGACTTTACCAAATCCCAATTATTACTCAAAGACTCCATCTCTAAATACCATCAACACAAATTTGGCAATTAAGTGTCAGCATGAGTTTCAGAGGGGACATTCAAACTGTGGCACCAGGATAGATGAACACTATTAAATGGGGCAGAGATTAAGACTCTAAGACTTTCTACCTATAGTACTTACAATGGCCTCCTGGATCCCCACATCCTGGCTTGGCCCTCACCAGGAAAGGTGCTGCCTTGAGGCCTTCCCACTGGCTCTTCCTTCTGCTCTTCTGACCAGTTCACTTGTTTCATCAGGGTTTTACTCAAATGCCACTTCTCAGGCCTGCTTTTAGCAACCTATTTAAAAATTATTTCTCTGTCACCATTTGCTATTTTCATTCCCCTTTCTTGCTTTATTCTAAACCATGTTACTTATTACCATCTATGATGATATGTAACTTCCATACTGTCATTTCATCATGTGATGTCTCTCTCCAGAATACAATGCCAAGAAAGCAATTATTTTATCTTTTAATTTTTAAAAATGTTTCTTCAGTGCCAAGGATTGAACCCAGGGCTTTGCACAAGCTAGGCAACTGCTCTTTCCTTGAGTTACACTCCCAACACAAGTACTTTTGCGTATGCTGATTAATAAGTTGAAGCATAATTTGCTATTATGTATTACATGCATACACATCCACTTCGTCAATCAAACAGTACACTATTTGAAGGGCATTCTTTGTAAGATACAGTTCTGCATTCCTTATATTCTATAAATTACTGTTTTGTTAATTACACATAGTAGATATTCCCAAAATATTTAGTGAATGAAGTATTTTTAGCACCAAAAATCATATAGTATGATATTTTTATGGATTTAAATGTAAATGGTTTAAGTGTGACTAAATCCCTCAAAGAAAATACTTTCATATTGAGTTGAGGATAATACAATTCTGCTAGGTCCTGGTTTTTCAAAAACTTGTGAATTTTGGTATGCAGTGAAATCCGTAGTGTGACTGTAGAGTGGTAGGAAAAATGTGAATGAGTAAGTTTTCCATTCCGTACTGATTATAAAATTCCATGTGGCAACCAATATTTAGTTTAATTGGAAATATTTTTTGCTAGCTGTTTACACATACAACTGTAAATCTATCATTTCAATATAAAATAGAAACAATTTTTGCTAAGTAACATCTTCCATAAACAATGAGAGCATCTAAAAATTTCTCCATTAGGAAATATCCATGTTAATATTTTGTTTCCATATGAACCATTATCACACAGACATCAATTTGTATGTCAGAAACAAGTAGAAAAGGATTAGCTCTTGGCCTAGAATATACTATTCCATAATCTTTTATAGAGTGCATCTAAAAATCTGCCTACAACAAAACTATTACATTTTCTACGTTAAAAAAAATTTAGCAGAGAGCACAAAATGATAAGGTATTAGGTAAAAAGTTTGGTCAAGTCATTATTATTTAACTATATGAGATCTGCCACTGGTCTCATCTGAAGATATGCTGTAGGGTCGTAAGATCATTAAAGATTCTCTCATGTTCTAAAAACAAAAAGTGTATCTGATACGGAGTAGAAACTTGCTATAAATTCCAATCCCACCCAGAAACTACAGGTATCAACAGCCACAGTGCCCCATCGAGTGCCTGCCTGAAGTAACCCTATTGGTCTACCAGCTGTCTGGTAGAGCAGCCTATGAGATGATAAAGGGAAATCTCTAACCCTTCAGGGTATTCAGGATGAGTTTCAACCAGGAGATGAAAGTTCATATGCTATAAAAATAAATGGATATGCAAGTGTATCTGAGATAAAATTTCTTCAAAGTACACCAGAGATGTAATTGTAGCTTGCCCTACAAAAGATCTTTAGTAACCAATTTAAGTTAATAGGCACAAACATATATAATACATGGGTAAGGGGAAAAAAAACAATATGTATGCAGCACAAGAAGTAGGTGATTGAGTTGAGCATCCAAAATATTCATTAAACACTTAGATGAAGATTGAGATGCTACTGCAAGGTTATGGTGTTGGCGATAAGGAACTTCTTATGTAGGGAAAAATATGGTTTTACAAGTGGCTTTACAAGAAGCCAGTATTTAGTATACACAGTTAGTATGTACAATTGCTCTAGCTTCATTTGATCTACAAATAAAGATATGGCCTAAGGGCTGGGAGAGTAGCTCAGTAATACAGCACTTGCTTACCTTGTGCAAGGTCCTGGGTTTGATCCCTGGTACCACAAAAAGAGGAACTACTACTGATGTCTAGTGAGTAGAGGTCAGAAATGCTGCTAAACATCCTGCAAGGCAGTCAGGCCCCTCCTCCCTAAGGAAATGGTCTGGTCCAAAATGTCCATAGGCCAAAAACTGAGAAAGCCTGCATTGAATCACTTTAGCAGTTTATTTTTATGTCTAGTAATTCCTCTTGGGTGACCAAGTTCATAGGAACTGGAGGTGATTATTCTTGGAAGTTGTCAAGCCAAACTCATGAAATTGAGAGATCCTTGAAGTACAGTTTATTGAGCCATTACGGATGTTAGCCAGAAAGGATCAGTCCTGGGACAAGTTTCTACAGTATCCAGCACTTGGAGAATTGTTGGACATAAAAAGCCAAAGTACTTCATAATGAGAAAATTGGAGGTGGAGGTTATCATACTATGTATATTGAATCTACACTGGCTATAGGTAAGAGGGGCAGGATTACACCAAGTTACAAGGCTTTGGGAAGGGGAGCCTACAAGGAGCGGCAGCTGTGTCCCTGGATTGCTTGGGTGCTGCCAGCAAAGTGCCGGGACCCCTGGGGTCATGCTAGGACTTGAACCAAGATTTTAAAGTGCATTTTAGGCAGCTGGGGATGTAACTCAGAGGCAGAGCACTTAGCTAGCAGATACAAGGCCCTGTGTTTGATCTCTGGCTCAACAAATACATACATACATACATACATACATACATACATACATACATACGTACAATTCAAGAAGGTAAATTATCTGTTGGTATTTTCAGCTCATAGCTTGTTACTAATTATACCCCATCTGCATCTGTCTTCCCTCTCATCCTTGGTGCTTTGTAATTAGGACATGTGAGAATTTTTAAAATCACAAATAAGCTCGAATGTCATCACCCTCGATCACTTATTTAGAGTGTCAAGAATGGACTTACTTTTAGGGGGTGAATTGAGTTTCTGCTTATTGCTGTGGTTGTTAGTGCCTTTGTTGGAACTGGTGCTAGATTCAACAGGACAGGCACTTGAGATGGATCTCAGTATGTAGTACTTACAGTAGCCATGCAGAAGTTAAGTATGTCCTGGGAGCATTTCAGGAAAGAGTTTCTTTTTTAAAATATTTTTTATTAGTACATGTATTCAGCACATAATGATTACGTTCATCATAGGGAGTTGGGACTTGTACATAACACATCTTAATTCCTTTTCACGGCCCTTTTCAATGCCCCTCCCTCCATCTCTTGGTCTCCTTCCCATTTACAAAAGAGCTATCTCCCTGTTTCTATTATGTATCTTTTATTTTGCTCTTTATTTATACTTTGGGTAATGGGTCATAAAGTTGGGCATGGTATTGTCCCTGGATGGGTTCTGAGGCAGAGTCCCCTGCAAAGAGGAAATGAGAACCTCGACTCATCCACTCAAACCTCTGTCACAGAAAAATAAGTTTTGGGTTACATCAGTGAGAGGCATTTTATTCAGCAGTTTAAAGAAAGTAAGTGCCAACCTTTGAGAAAAAAAAAAGTTCGTGATTGGGCTGGACATGGTCGTGGGGGTGTCTTCAAGATGGGTGATCTGGATGCATATTCCTAATGTCTGTGAGATTACTCATTTAGTGATGCAATGGTAACAGAAACACTGAAATGACACCCAGGATTTGGAGGCAGATTTACTTAATGTCAGATGGGTACTAACAGTGAATCAATTGTCCCTCAAAATGTCAGGCCTCAAAGGCCCAAGGAGGGAGGTTTTTATGGGATTGCAAAAGGGAAGTACAGGGGTAGAGTACTTGGCTGTCTTTGATTTGTTCTTATAATACACATTATAGTGACCAGCTATGCATCACAGTGACCAGTTAGTTGTTCTAGGAGACAGTAGTAACAGAAACTGTAACAGGAACTATTACCAGGGCAAGTAACAGACTGACCAGGGGACGCTTTTTGCTACATTTCTCCCCTCTTTTAGTTTTTCCAGCAAATCTTTACTGGGCATGTTACATGCGATCTTCTGGGACAAGTCCCAACTAGAAGCAGTAACATTCAGAGGTCCTAGGATGGGCCCTAGGAGTTAGTGGTCTGTTTCCCTTATTATAAGGTTTCTCCCTAAGTTGACTTTTTTTTTTCCTAAGTTGACTTTTGTTTGTTCAAAGATAGTGCTTTAAATGGAAAATTGTTTGTCTTGGTTACTTTTCTCTTGTTGCTGGTACAAAATACTTGACACCCAAAATTAAGAAAGGAAAGGTTTAAGATTTATTTAAATCACAGTTTGTGGAGGTTTCAGTCCATAATCAGATGGCTCCAAGGCAGGGTGACATGGCACAGGGCAACAATTCAAGGTGGTAGAAGACAGCAAAAGTAGCAAGAGGGAAAGGAGGGGGAAACAAGTGTCTTTCCCTCCCTTATATTGTAAGCAGATTACATCCCCCCCAGGGTGGGCATAGCACTCACACTACCTCAAGTGACCTTTTACACATGCTGAGGATGTTTACAAAGCAAGGATCCTGGCTTCCTACTGAATTGCTTAGTTAAACTTCTAAACATCTCAAGTTAACACAATGTATCAACCATTATACAACTGAAGGCAGAAGAAGGCATTCTTTAGGTCCAGGCAAATGTACCAGCAGGCTGTGGATGGGTGACAGGAGACTGAGACAACATATACGGAGGGCAATTGCAGTGGCATTGGTAGCTCAGAGATCTTAAACAGGCTTTACAGGCAGGAGAGGTGCATTTCAGCAGTTTGACAGTCTATTATGCAGGCGGGGGTTGCCCCAGACAGGACAGAGAAACAGGCTGTCCCAGAGAGAAGGTGATGAGAACTTGGCCAGATCTGTTGTTAGAGCCTCCCAGGTAGTGAGAGAGTTCCCTAACCCTTGTGGCAACTGAGTCCCAACAAGCTGTCCCTTTACATCCTATCTTAGGATCTTAGCAAACTAAGAAGGGTGTATGGGTTGAGAACTGCAGAGTATAAGGTGATGGCTGTATTGTTGCCAGGGTGAGTAACAGTCTGTCAGGATCCTGAAAGCGTTTTAGATGGCTGACATGTGACTGGATGCATGTTTGTGCTTCCCGTGATGTAGGATATAGGAGCACAGTTGATGGCCAGGCCCAGAGGTGACTCTTTGGCTCATACTTCTGGGAGAGGAATTTTCAACATTTCAGGATTGTGGTTATCTGTGTTAGGCTGATGCAGGCATCCTCTTCCTCTCAAGGAAAGTACAGGGTTAAATGAGAGGGAGGCTGACTGGAATTCGTGTTTGGTGAAACGTCCTCCCAGGCTGCAAGTTTGTGCCTAGCAGAAGGGGTGAGAGATGAGAGTCCCAGTTGTCCTGGAGATGGTAAATTTTTGACAGGGTGGACTTTCGAAGGCAGAGAATTTTGTTCCATTGTCTACCAGCAAGGTCATGGATTGGCCCCCAGTGTGGATGTGGAAGCTTTTGAGAGTCCTTATCTTTTAATCTGAAGGGGCATTTATTTTTAAGTGTCCATAGCCCTTATAACTTGTATATTGGTCTTTAGCCAGAGGATATGGTTGTCTATCAGACTGAATTTTTTTATGGACATCAGGTGCTTTTCTTTTATCAGGTTTCTGGGTAACAGTGGTTGATGTGCTTTTTGTGCCCCCTCTTTGATGTCTTTGAGAAGCGCCTGACTGATTTTATGCTTTTAGGTGGGGCGGCCTTTCGGAAAGGCCATGGTAACTCATGCATCAGAGCTGACAGTCCGATTTTTCCTTAGTCAAAATGTGGCAACACTTCTGTGCTGCATAGACTCAGAAGGAATTGCTGACAGTCATCTCAGGTGAGCATTAGATGATGCCATCTGACCAGGATAGGAAGCAGAAGGTTCTGGAGGGAGGGCCTCTGTGACTGAATGCAGGCAATGAATAGCTGGAATTGGTTCAACTGGTGGAAACAGATCTGCAGCAGCTGATGAGGGTGCCAAGGCAGAATTCTCAGGGAGAATAGATCTTTTTTTATTCAGATGCAGGAAACAGCAGTTTTAGGGAGTCTTGGAGCAGCTTGGTTTTATTTTAATGCCATAATCATCAGAAAGGGCTGGGGCTTTAGCTCAGCAGCATAAGTGCCTGCCTGGCAATTGCAAGGTCATGAGTTTGACCCCTGGTACCAAAAAAAAAAAAAAAAAAGACATAATCATCAGAAAAGACCTCTCTCTCTCTCTCTCTCTCTCTCTCTCTCTCTCTCTCTCTCTCTCTCTCTTTTAATTTTTGGGCAAGGACCTACAGTTGGGGGTCATGGATTTAGACTGACTGAAACCCACTGCTGCTGACTTCCTATGTGTGTGTTGTGTACTCTTGAATGATGGTGCATCAAAGGTGGGTACCGTTCGGAGACAGAGACCGTTCAGATGCCTGCCTGACCCATGCCCCTCTCAGGGACTTAAGCACAGCTTAGTTAACGAGGGTGTGAGACCTTCATTATGCCATATGTTGATCCTTGTAGAACCACATGTGAAGGCCCTATCAGCCACCATGGCCAGTGTTTCCCAGTCTTGGTGCACAGACAGAGCAGCCTATTGCTTATGCTGTCCATTCCATTCACTCACACATTCATTCAACAAGCACTTAGAGATTAAACATTCCAGTACCCTTCCCTTGAGGGTGGTCCTGCCTAATGAGAGGTGATAAATGTCTCCTTCTACTCAAACTCTGCAGGACTGATGGACTAACTGAGGTGTCCCTGGGGTTCTCACCTTATCCAATGACCAGACCAGACTGCATCCTCCTTCCTTTTGGGTACTATGTGAGTTGTTCAGAGGGGAGCCAGGAATCCTCCTCCAGATCTCTGAGGGGACTTGAGAAATCTCAAGGGCATGCCTTCCCATCAGGATATGGAGAGGTCCTTGCTTCAGCTGTGAGGGCCATGACTGGTGACCAAAGAGGTCAGCATGTTCAGTCTTCCCAGTTGATGCACCAAATGCAACAGCAAACAGAAATGCTGAAACAACACCAAGGATTTGGAGGCCGATTTATTTAACATCAGACAGGCATTGACAAGGAACCAAACCTTATAAAAACATCAGGCCTGAAAGGCCCTGGGACAGAATTATTTTTGGGGTTCCAAAGGGGAAGTACAGAGGCTTGGCTGTCTTTGATGGGTTCTTATAATATGCATTACAGTGACCAGCTATGCATTATAGTGACCAGTCATTTTTAGGAGACAGTAGTAACAATTACTATAACAGGAACTATTACCTGAGCAAGTAACAGACTGGCTGGGGGGCATTTTCTGCTACTGTGGGCAAGGTTATAATGCAAACCACTTGTGGTATTTGAAGTTTAAAGGTATTTTACCACCCAGCAGCACTGCTTTCTTGAGGGTGGAAGTCTGTGGGATCTGCAACTCTATAGTAGTGGAGGAAAAATTTATAGACTTACTGAATCTTGAAGACCCTTAGGAATTTTTTGGATAATTTCCTGGAAGAGCTAAAGGTATTATACCCTTGGGTAACTGTGTGTCCTGAAGCTTTGGTTTTCTTAAAAGTATAATTTTTAAATTATGATTTTCCTTGTCTCCTTTCTACTTATCTTTGTTTCTTTTATCCTGTCTCAGGATAAGTAGGTTTTCTGTTCAAGGTCTTACCCGGCAGAAATCAAGGTGTCAACCTGAGCTATTTATCATCTGGGGCTTTGGTCTTCTGCTGAGGTCACATGGTTGTTGACAGCATTCATTCCTTTACATTCGGTTGTATGACTGAGGTCCTGTTTTCCTGCTGCTGGTCTCAGCTCATAGAAGTTGTCTACATTCCTTACCACATCCCTCCCTCCAACTCTAAGCCCACACTGGCATGTTGAACCCTCTTGTACTTCAATTCTCCAGGTCCTCTTGTGCAACAGCCAAGAAAACTCTAGTTTTAAAGGCTCATGTGATGATGTCAAGCCACTTGGATAATGTCCCTAATCATGGTAATAAATACATCAAATTTCAAGGATTATGCAGGGCATAGATGCCAGGGAAAAGGAAACATGGGGGCCATTTTACAACTCTGTTGATCACAACTACCTTAGAGCAACTCATGTGACAAACAGGAAGTTACCTTATTCTATTTTTCTCTCCAACTGTGTCCCGAATTTAATAGCAGTCTCTTGAATTCATGTTGAACTCTAATGTCTGAACTTTACACATGCACATTTAACCCCAGTTAAAGAATGTGCTTATCTTTGGGAGAAACAGAGGCTTTTTCATTTGTGAAAGAAAAAACATAAAGAAAAAGAACCTTACATTTTCTAAAGCCTATTTAGTGTGTATCAATTTGTTTCATTGTTTCCTGCAATCTGAATAATAAGTCACATATTCAATTAGACATGTTATTTCAAAATGAAGATTAAGACCAGATGATCTAGAAATAATCAAGCATAAAATTCAGAAAAGATCAACACAATATAATCCTGTGAGACAGTAAAATATCCCACCCTGATATATTTCTTTGGCATATTTTGAGTTGGTTATTCAGAGAAACTGCAAACTGTGCAGGCGGGATGGCTCTGAAAAGCTGACCACCTCCATTTTTTAAAGGGAATTTACATCTATCTACACTAGTAAAGTCAACAGCAGATGCAGAGGCTTTTCTTACCTGATTCCATCCCTCCCCTTCTGCCTAGGAAGGGTCTTTCACAGGAAGGAGAGGTTGGGTGGCCTGACGCTGGCCCAGATGGAGAGGACCAGAGAGGAAGCGTCATTTGCGTAACATGCCAACCCTCGCTCCCAGTACACATCCTCCCTCCACACCACAGCCTGCAACACCCATCTCCTCTTAGAAGCCCAAGATCCTAGGCAGGTGTGGTGGCACAAGTTTTGTAATCCCTGCACTCAGGAGGCTGAGGCTGGAGTGTCAAAGAGTTTGAGGACAGCCTGAACTACACAGCAAGACCCTATCTTTAAAAAATGCCCAAGCGTCTATTCCTTTGTTAGGATCTACATAAGGGTCAGCCATTTGGCTCTCTTTGAGTCTCATGCTCCCATGCTTTACATATGTAATACAATTTGTATGTTCTTTTTCTTATGTCTATTGTCAGGTTATTGCAGACTTTGTGTCCTGAAGCTTTGGTTTTCTTAAAAGTACCGTTTTTAAATTATGATTTTCCAGGGAAAGGAGTAAATTTTCAACTTTGTCATGAATATGGCAAAGCTAGTATCTTCCATATATGAAGAATTCAAATAGATAACAGAATACCACACCAGACCTTACAGATAAATAGGCAGACATCCCCTGGCATTTCAAAAGAGGAAACAGAAATGGCTAAGTTGGGCCCCAGTGAGGTAGCACTGAATCATCCGTGTGTAGGGTGCTGGCTACAGCAAGTGCTGGGTTGCTTTCCAGAGGCAGCCTCTGTTATGGGTGTTTATATGAGATGTCCATGATTACTGGTTGGTGTTTCTGCTTTTGTTGGTTGGAGCTTGTGGTGGTGAGTAAATGTTTTGATTACTATTCAACATGTGCCAAATGATTTACTACCTTATAATAGGCTGAATAACGGGCCCCCAAATATATCAGGCCCTAACCCCTGGAATTATAAATCTACACTGCAAGAAAATGGGACCTTGCAGATGTTATTAAGAATCTTAAAATGGAGAGAGTACCCTTGTTAAACCAAAACTCTTGGGACTAAGGGAGCTCTGAAGTAAAAGGGTTTATCGAGCTGTTCTGATGTTAGCTAGGAGGCGCAGGTCCTGGGGCAAGTTCCTATAACTTCCGGCAGCCAGGCTAGATAGCATTCAGAAAAGTATGTCTGCTAAACCTACAGTGAAGATTTTTATAAAAAAAATCTGAGCCATGTGTGGGGGCGTATGCCTGTCATTCCAGCACTTCAGAGGCTGAGGCAGGAAAAGCCTTACAAGTTCAAGTCAGCCTGGGCTATGGAGTGATTTCAAGGCCAGCCTGAACTACATAGTGAGACCCGTCTCAAAAAAATTTTTTTTGAGGAAGGAGATCATGAATTGCTTACATTTAAACTGCCTTGGCTATAGATAAGAGGGGTAAGGGTAACATGGAGTAGCTTGTGGAATGATGGTGGTTGTAAGTAGGATGCTGCAGCACATAGGTGGTTATGAAGGCATTTAGTATTTTAACATACACTCAGAAATATGAAACGGCCTGGCATGGTGGTGCACACCTGTAATCCCAGCACTCGGGGACTGAGGCAGGAGAACTGTTGTGAGTTAGAGGCCAGCTTGGGCTACACAGTGAGTTCAGGCCAGCCTGAACTACATAGCAAGACCCCGTCTCAAAAAAAAAAAAAAAAAGGTGAAATAGTCTGTTGTTTGGTAGCAGCTTACTTATTAACCTTTCCAGTTTTCCCTCCCCTCCACTCTAGGATCCTATAATTAAATTTAGGACATCTTAGAATTATTTTTCTTACTGTTTCGTATTGTCCAGGTGGACCTAAATGCAATTACAAATGTCAGCCTATGACAGAGATTTGACAGAGACAGGGGAAAGCAATATGTGATTTCACATGGTTTCCTTTTCTTTTTAGTGCTAGGGATTGAACCGAGGGCCTCATGCATGCTAAGCCTGTGCTTTATCACTGAACTACATCCCCAGTGCTGGTTTTTATTTTATCTTGTTTGGGCTCATTATGATCCTCGCTCCTCCCCACTCCACTTTTTTCCAGCCCAGTTGCCTCCTCAGGCCTCAAGCCTCTTATGTTGTTTAACTACAGCATGCACCACGTTAGTTTATAAGGGTTCTTGAATCTGTAATTTGATGCCTTTTATCAATTGTGCAAAGTTCTGTAATCATCTCATAAACTACTACTTATGTTTCATTTTCTTTTCTCTCTCCTGGGATACCAATTTCTTGTTCTAGTTTCTTATTATATCTTCCGTGTCTCAACTTTTCTTCTCTATTCCGTTTTATCCCTCTCTGCACCATTCTGGATATTTTCTTCTGTTATGGTTTGTGTTTGGATGTCCCTCCAAAGCCTCATGCAGTCATAGAGGTGGCAGAGTGTAGCACTTGTGATTGGTTCATTGTCTAGCACAGCACCCAGCCAGCATACAATATAAGGGAGGGAAGGAGGCGTGATTTTCCCTTTTGCCCTTGTTACTTTTGGTATCTGCCGCAGCCGCCATGTTGCCCCTCAGCCACGCCAATTCTGACTCAGAGCCAACTGATTATGAACTGAAACCTCCACAAACTGTGAGCTAAATAAACCTTTCCTTCCTTCATTTTGGGTGTCAAGTATTTTGTCTCAGCAACAAGAGAAAAGTAACCAACACATCGTCTAACTTGTATTCATTCCCTATTTTTTTTTCAGCTATGCATGTTCTGTTGTCTAATCTGTGCATTAAGATCCTAATTTCAGTCCATGGTAATTTTCATTTTGTTTTTAATATAATTTCACATATTTGCAAAATCCTTGTAACTTTTCTCTGAAAATCCCAGAATCTGGAGGCCCTGCAGTTCTGTTCAGATGGATGTTTCTGCTGGTTTTCACCCACCTCTTTGTGTGGTTATATTCTATTATTTAACCTACAATGCTCCTGCCAAACTGTTCAGATTTATTTTGAAGCCTAAATTCCCACTAATTTCCTACTGCTGTGCAATATTCTCACAAACTATCTCACAGGCTGTATGGGTCAGGAGTGCAAGCACAGCTGAGCTGGGTGTGTGTTTCATGGTGTAAGGTTGGAGTCATGGTATTAACTGATCTCAGCTGGGGCTCCACTGGGGGAGGATCCACTTTCAAAATCACCTGGTAGTTGCAGCTGTCAATTCCTTGTAGACTATTAGAGGAAGGGCCTTTCCAAAAGGCCAGCTCACAACATGGCAGCTTGCTTGCCCAGGACCAACATGGTAGCCATTAACATGGGCAGTAGAATTCAGTGTAGCCATGACCATGTCTATCCCATCATCTTCATGTTCTTTATTGACAGGACGCAAGTCTCACAGACAAATAAGGAATATAAAAAAGGAATCATAGGGGCTACTTTTAGAGTCTGCTATAGCTAGGATCTTTCCTCTTGAGAGGCAGATTGAGATTTGCTTCTCCAAGGCATGTGGAAGCTCTCAAAATCTTAAGATAGTTTCAGTCTAATTTCAGAGACAGAAAATATTCAAAGCTGAGCTGCCAACCCTTTAAAAGCCTTTTTATTTCTGCATCATTCTTTCTCTTAATGAGTAGCCTGTGGAATCCTTACAGTCCTGTGAGGTTATCAACATACCACTCAACACTTCAGCCACCTCTTGGAGATTCTGTTTTCTTAGAAATTCTTCATCGTGGTCACACTCTGATGTCTTTGAGCAAATGTTTTTAATATTTTGTTCCCCTATTTGGTTTTTTAGACACACTTAACAGAAGACCTGGTCCAAATTGCTTAGGGTCAATCATTACTTTTTTCTAGTTCTATAATTTATAATTATTAGCTCTCACATATAGACAAAAGATAATTTATAAGATGTAGTTCAACATATCCTCACCTATTAAGCAAAATGCTTATTTTTAGCTTAGAAAAAATATTACAGAGTATCAACTTTTCCCATTAAATTATGCTGAATATTTCCATTTTTGGAGCTTTCCATAGTTTGGGAAATTATTACATACTGAATATTTATAGATAAAACATGAGCCTGTAAATTATCATGGATTTATAAAAATTTCTAGATTAGTTGGTATTCTGCTAATATTCTATATGAAAGTCTCTTAAATGTTGAGTATTCCAACAAATTGTATACTGGATTGCTCAAAACTGCATTGCCAAGTGGAAATTACACTGATTAAATCAGCATAGTTAATTCCTATGATGCTAAGATATTTGAAGAATATCAGTATGCTTTTCATTTTACAAATAGGCTTTTTTGTTTTTTACAAGTAAGTTTTTGGTTGAGACAGGGTCTCACCATGTAGTTCAGGCCGGCCTTGAACGCATGGTATCCTCCTGCTTCAGCCTCTCATGTGCTGGGATTACAGGTGTATACTACCATGCCTGGTTTTCATTTCAAAAGGAAAGCTTTAGTTGATGAAAACCTTAACAATAAGTACACTGGTTTGGGAGGGTATTATATACATTTAAGTGGTTTTTGTCTTTTTATTTTTTTTTTAAGACAGGGCCTTGCTATATAGTTCAGGCCAGTCTTGAACTCAAGGTAATCCTCCTGCATCAGCCTCCAGAGTGCTGCAATTACAGGTGTCTATGCACTAGGCAAGCACTATGCTGCTGAGTTACAACCCTAGGCCTCTTCATGATCTTTTAATGAAAACAGAGACTCCTTTGTCACATCATAAGCAGTGATTACTCAGAACACATTCAGATTGTTCGGCATAGCGCTTGTCTTGAAAGCATGCCTGGCTGTGCCTTTTATTCTTATGTAAGTAAAGCATTGGGCTTATTTTTAAGATCTGTAATTACTGATTATAATTTTGAAATAATTTTCTGAAAGACTAAAATATGGCCTCTCCAGGAATAAATTTAAAAATATAATCTACCTATCAACTACCTCTCGTATAGATTTAGTATAAACCACTAGTTGCATCTACCTTAAGTCTATACCACTTTTTTTTGCGGCACCGAGGATTGAACTCATGACCTTGCACTTGCCAGGCAGGTGCTTAGGCCACTGAGCTAAATCCCCAGCCCTACCACTCTTTTTTTCCAAAATTTCCTAGGCACATGACCATCTGAAATGAAAACTATACTTTCTATCCTTCCTCGAAACCAGTGGAGTTATGAGTACATTTTAGCCAATAGTTTTTAAACTGAAGGGCTGGCATAACTTCTGGGAAGTTTCCTTAAATAAGGGGTTGTAACCATCTCACTTCCCTCATTTTTTCTGGCCAGAAGGCTGCTATGAGGGCTGCAGTTTGAATCATGAGTTGGACACCAAGCCCTGAGGTTGACAGTATGACACAGCAGCCTTAAGATACCTCTGAAATTCTCAGAAGTGAGAGGTAAAACCCTTTCTGTCTTTCTCGTTTTCATTTGTGGTTTTAATTTTATGCTGCTGAACCTAATCTTAATTGTTAAATATTTCAACTGTTGGCATATTACTCCTTTATTAGAAACTGTAAATAAGAAATTATTTCAACACCTGAAGACCAAACTACAATAGAAGATTCCATGGGCTCAAGATTTTGAGACATTCTGGAAAGTGTCTTCTGTAAAGTGTACCCTTTCCGTGGCATGGCGACATCATTCTTCTTTAAAAAGGTCACTGGACAGACATCATTTCCACCATCACCTATGTAAACAATTCGTGTATAATTCACTCCCTGTTGTAGCTGCTTATCTACAAAATCTGCCAGAACTACATTTTTACAAAGATTCTTTGGGCACCTCTTGCAAGAATGTGCATGATAATTTTCCACAGTGAGATGACCGCGGCTATCAAAAGCTGCAGGATTTGTAAACACTTTATCAAACATATCATGAAAATTGGCAGCTTCTAAAATCCATTCTATGAAGACTGAGTTTGAATCTGAGATAATGATGCAGTCAAATGTCTCCTTATTCTTTCTTATGAAGCTGAAAAGTTCCACCATCCCTGGAGAGAAAGGCATTGATGTCATTGCTCTTCTCATTTCATCTTCTTGTACACCTTCATCTCCTAAATATTTAAAAACTCTGCCCATAAATTCTGTCCAAAATCCCTTTTGATAAGATTCTTGTAGTTCAATAGGAAGCTTTTTCTCTGGAGCACACTGTACAATCCAGGTATCACTATTGTCATCGATGATTGTATTGTCAAAGTCAAACACCAACAAAAGTTTCATGATTCCAGATTTAGGTTACCCTAAAAAAGTAAAAAAATATTATTCCCTAAATACAGTGTTTACATATATGACTATTATATCATTTAAAAACACAAGTATTAGTCTGCTAAAACAAGTAATATAAGCAAGTAATCAAACACTAAGACCATCTTAACCACTTTTTCCTAAAAAACAAAGTTCATATTTGAATATTTTATGTGAATGGAAAACAAAATATTTAAAGAGAATACTCATTATTGTGTTTCTGTGGATGATTCTTTGGACATAGAATGAAACTACAGAGCTATCCAGAAAGAGAAATAATGAAACAGCCTTTTATAGTCAAATACATAAAGGTTATATGAGAAAAAAAATGCATATTAATCATTGTTACTATTACATTGTTATTATTAAAGTTAATCACAGCCTCACTGATTAGTGTATATTTGCAATAATCCTCATATGAAATGTCACATATAATATGGATTCTCTGTATGCCAATCAACAGTCTGAACAAATTTAATATAGAATGTGTCTTGTAAAATCTAAAATAATTTTTTTTAAAAGTTATTTGACTTAAAATCAACTTTTAAATGCCAATGTTATAACTAATTGATTTAATGCTATACTTGAATTCTAAAAAATTACTTGAGGGGTTAATTCAACCGTTCCAAACTAGAATAACTTTTGCTAACATTTTCACATTTATTTATATGTTCCCTAGATAGTTTAGCTTTGAGGTGCCAAATAATCTGAATGTGTTCTGAATAATCACTGCTTATGATGTGACAAAGAACTGTTTGTTTTCATTAAAAGATAACAAAGAGGCCTGGAGATGTAACTCAGCAGCATAGGGCTTGCCTCACAAGCATGAGGTCATGGGTTCAATCCCCAGCACTTCAAAGAAAAGATAATGAAGGTCATTAATTACAGATCTCAAGAGACAAAGAGAAATTAAGGTGGTCAACAAATGGCATGGATGAAAATTATGTAAAAGATAAGTAATAATACAGAATACCCAAGAAAGACTAGAATTGGTATATGTCAAAAAAAGTTTAAAGTATCACAAATATTTTTGAGAAATGACTGTATTTCAAGCTCTGGACTAAGGACTTCACAATCTTTACCACATTTTCTTTTTTTGAAATTAGCACATACTGTAGCACACGCTGCAGAACATGGTGGTGCTTGCCTATAATCCCAACACTTGGGAGGCTGAGGCAGGGGATCACTGTGAGTTTAAGGGCAGCCTAGACTATGTAGTGAGCCCGTCTCAAAAAACCAAAGGAGGAAAAAAAAAAAAAAAGCTACTTCATCCTCTCACAATAGCCTGCTCCCTCCTGTACAACATACCTATTTTCCCACTTTTATGTGGCACAAATTCATCCTGCAGAGACTGTTTCTTTCCCTATCTTTAATAAATATAAAACTTTGTTACCATTTCAAAAAACAAAAAAATTAGTGCATTGTCGTTTTAAAAATGTATAAACTGGAATTTATTTGTAACCACGTGTATTAGTCAAGGTTTTACTAGAGAAAACAGATATAACAGGAGATATGTAAATGTATAAGTAATTACAAGGTTGGCTTACAATGGTCAGCCACAGAGTTGGATGAGGAAGTGTGCAGCGGGCATCTGCATGCCAGAGGCCAAAGGATTCAGTCCAAGGTCTGGAGTTCACCGCAGTGTCCCGCGCAAGTCTGCACCAGCAGGCCGATGGGTCTGCAACAGAAAGCCAAAAAAGGTCTATGCTGGAAGCCAGGAGACAATGTCCAAGCTGAAGGCGAAGACTGGCGCTCCTCCAAAGAATGGAATTATTTGTCCTTCCTCCTTCCCTTTTACACCTTCCAGGTGATGAGCCACCCTAGGATGGGTCTTCTACACCCTAGAGTGTAGAATTGCTAAGCCGATTTAATCTTCTAAATGTCTCAAGTTGACATAATCCATCAACCACTGCACTGCGTAATGGAAATTTTATTCTATCAGTAAAAGCTAAGGCAGTTCAAGTCATAGAAGGAAGTCACAAAACTGTTCACAGTGTAATCCCCGTTTTGTTTTACAGAATCAGTGTTTATGTGTACGATAATTGCTTTAGCTGTAGTTTATGCTTCTGTGCTGACTTTATTTTTAAAAATTTGGGCAGGGATATAGCTTGGTGGCATAAATGCCTACCTGGCAAGCATAACGTACTGAGTTCGATTCCCAAAATCAAAAAAAATTTATTCAGAATAACAAACTATTTCAGATTAGTTTGCAAATACTAACATCTTAAATTCACAAAAACAAAAAACAGGAGAGAAAATGAACAAATAATTACTGTAGATTGGCTTTTGTGTCCAGGTTAGAGTTGCAACCTGGAATTTAAAGGCAAATGGTATCTGACCACGTCAAATGGGCAAATAATAGGCATCAAAACTTACAATATTCCATACTTTTTGTAATTAATTAAAACTGCAGGCCAGGCTTGGTGGCCCACACCTGTAATCCCAGCACTCAGGAGGCTGAAGCAGGAGGATCACTGAGTTTGAGGCCACCTTGAGTTACATAAGTGAGTTCAAGGCCAGCCTGTACTACATAGTGAGACCATGCCACAAAACAAAACACTGCAGGGAATTCTTGTTGGGAGATACTTCTCCATAGTCTCTGCATATCTTACAAGCAATGTTATCAGTTTCCACTGGTCTGGACTGTCTCAAGTATGTCACGGTGAACAGCCTTAAAAAGGCTCAGGGGTCCCTGTCCTGTAGCACCACACTCCACATCCACATGACTCCTGGCCAGCTTTGCATCATCCTGTGGGAACTAGTGCCTGGAGAAACTGAGGCATAATCGCTGCTATTCTGGTTACCACTGTGATTCATCTCTGATCTCAGAGTCTTGGATCCTGTGTGAACTGTGGCAGGCTACTGTCAGGCTGCAAACTATGGTAAAGTCTCTCTTCCTTGTTCTCCACACGTTTCAAACTACGCTTTCAAAAAGCTACGTGGAGCCAGGGATACAGCTCAGCCGCACAGCGCCTGCCTGGCAAGCATGAGGTCGTGAGTTTGATCCCCGGTTTAAAAAAAAAAAAAAAAGCCACGTGTTGAATGTGCACAGAGTTCTACCACATTTTATTGACCCTTCCATACTTACCAACTTTATTACTGTGAAGCATCTGATAGAAACCCTGCAGAAAAATAGCACAATTACGTGTCAGAACGCTCAACAGATTTTTGTGTCATTAAGAATTTGGTCCCCAAAACACATTCAATTCACCACACTTAATTTATGTATTGTTTAAAATATTTTTGCGAAAGGGTCTCGTATTACAGTTCAGGCTGACCTTGAGCCCACTATGTAGCTCAGGCTGGCCTCGAACCCACCTCGATTCTCCTGCCTCAGCCTCCTGAGTGCTGGGATTACAGGTGTGCACCAACACGCCCGGCTTTAAAATTTCTCAAAGGACCTGATATGTTTTGGGGACAACATTCAAGTTTTAACATTATTTTATTAAAAAATTAATCATCGAGCCCTGATCATGACTCAGA
>RJWT010015084.1:0-20616 GCA_004365215.1 Cuniculus paca
AGGTACAAAAAGCACCTGAAGGATTGTATTGTTAGGTTGAATTTACAGGCATGGGGTTGACAGTCTGAGCATGTATAGGAAGGATAACAGTATGTAATATGGTAAATATGGAGGTTTTTTTTTTTCTGTCTTGTTTTTAAAGTCTAATAATGTTCTCACTGTTTTGTTTTATTAATTTTTTTCTTTACTCAATATCCTATTTTGATTGGTTTTATTTTGTTTTGGTCTGATTCTGCCATAACTGATGGAATGGAAGATAACAACATACACTATAGTAGCCATTGTTCTTTTCCCATTACCCTGCTTTGATATTCTGTACCAATTTCACTGCTGTGTTTTGACTGAATTTATTGTTTTGTTTTGTTGGGTTTTACTATCTTTAAAATAAAAAATAAAAATAAATAAATAAATAAAAAATATATCCTGCTCATAACCTCCAAAAAAAAAAAAAAATCCTACTGTCCTTTTAAAGCCAACCACCTAACTGATGAATCAAGTTGGATGCTAGGAAATCTCTTACAAGGGAGAACAGGGGTGTAAGGGAGGCTGAAGAGAGTAAGATGGAAAAAGCATTACCAGATTCAACACTAACTTCTCCAAGTTTAAGATGTGCCTGTGCAGCATAAAGCTGGGCTTCTTTCGTTTCTTGCCTAGAAGAAAAGTTGGTCAGAAACAGCATTAGTCCAACTCTAAATGCCATCAATTTTCAATCACCAAACTCTCAATCTAAAGTTAGAAGCACAAGCCAGGCGTGGTGGCTCACGCCTATAATCCCAGCACTCGGGAGGCTGAGACTGGAAGATCATTGTGAGTTCGAGACCAGCCTGGGCTACAAGGTGAGCTCAAGGCCAGCCTGAATGACATAGTGAGACCCTGTCTCAAAAAGACAAGGGCCGGGGATCTAGCTCAGTGGCCTAAGCGCCTGCCTGGCAAGCACAAGGTTGTGAGTTCAATTCCCGGTGCCACAAAAATAAATAAATAAAAAATAAAGAAGCGCAGAGTTTTACCTTTTAAAAATGATCTTTGCTAAATCCAGCATATCCCAGGCAAGCTCTAGGTTCCCAATGTCCTCCTCTTCACTTTCTTGAAGAGACTAAAGCATATCCGAATTATTGGTATTAGGCAGAATTACAAGACAGGTGTCATTTTAGAGTAAAAGTCTAAATGGATACTTTATAAGGCTTGATGGGCCAAGGATGTAGCTCAGAGGCACAACACCTGCCTGGCAAGCACAGGTCGTGAGTTCAAGTCTCAAAAAAAAAGAATTGAACTTTATCCTAAGTCATCACCTTATGTCAGGTGAGTCCTGTCCTCAGACATGACCCTCTGAGATCAAACAGCTCTGTCCACTGTAAGCATGAATAAAGGATCCTAGCATTTAACCAAGAGCCGCTGTCTACAAACCCATCCCTATTCTACTAAGCTGCAGTCCTACAATGACAAAAGCAGAGAATAGCCAGGCATGGTGACACACGCCTGTAATACCAGAACTCAGGAGGCTGAGGCAGGAGGACCATTGCAAGTTAGAGACCAGCCTGGCTACAAAGAGCCCAAGGCCAGCCTGAACTGCATAGTGAGACCCTGTCTCAAAAAGACAAAAAAAAAAAAAAAAAAAGAAAGAAAACAGAAAGAACCATAATAAGTAATAATAACTTGCCTTGTTTTCAAGAATGGATTCATTTGGCATTTCTTCAGCCTTGTCATTTTCTTTATCCTCTTCTTCTGAGCCTTCAGTTTCTATAAATAAGAATTTCACAGAATTGAAAATGTAACTAAGGGTCTGATGAAAAGATTCCAATAAATATATGCCATCCTACATTCTGAGATGAGACAGTCACAAGCTAATCCAAATCGGTTAACATCTGATCTGAATAGAAAGACAGTGGTCACATTCAAATTCAAAATTTTATCTTAATTTAGAATGTATAACCTATGCATCAGATCTTCAGCAATGAAAAGGTTGAGTCAATACTTGGGGTTTTTTTAGCATATAAATCTTTTGCCTTTTTTAAAAGGCTAAGTGTTTGGGTTTTTTTGACAGGGTCTTGCTGTGTCTAAGTGTTTTTCTTGTAAAACTTAACACACATTATTAAGAATGACACTGATTAGCTGCCTCTTATTCATTGACTAGAAGCTCATCCACACAGCCAAAAGGAGGTAGGCCACCTTGGACAGTGTTTCTACTGTCTTTAGATGCCACTAACTAAACAATACTACAGGTTTGGAAAGTGCCCAAGGACCAAGGATTTAGCTCAGCGGCATAAGCACCTGCTTAGCAAGCAAGAGGGTGTGTTTGATCCCCAGTACCAAAAAAAAAAAGTGCCAAAAAGTTAAATTATCCCACTCTATTCAGAAAAAACACTTGAAGGACTAAGCTTTCCCACAATAGAGCTGAGGAAAAAATGCAGTCCTTACCAATCTCACCAATGAGCACGCCACAGCCTCCAGCCAGCTCTAGCATATACAGAATTTGAGTGACCAGACTAGTTATTTCAATGATTCCATTTAAATCTGTGGCCATATTTGACACCATTATTTTTCACCTGTTTATATAGATAGGCTGCTAATAAAGCACTCTATACTGAACAATACAACAACCAGGTTGTTTTTTGTGTATTTTGTTCATACAGAAGGTTGAAGCTAACGCCTCTGGCACTTATCCAGCCCTTTTAAAAATTTTTCGTTTAAGACAAGGCCTCACTACGTCACTAAATTGGCCAAGCTGGGCTCAAATTTGCAATCCTCCTGCCTCAAACTCCTAACACTTAAAACACCACCTATTAAAAAACTTAGGAAGGGATGGGTGTAGTTCAGTGGTATAGGGCTTGCGTAGCATATCTAAAGGCCCTGGGAAAGGACACAAATGAGGGGTTTGTACCAGCCGAGGTTTAGAGATTTGATTTTTGAATTGGCTTAGAAATTTGATTTGATTTGATTTTTTTTTTGGTACTGGTAATTAAACTCAGGACCTTGCGCTTGCCAGGCAGGCACCGTGCCACTGAGCTATATCCCCAGCCTTATGTTGCTATTTTTTTGTGGAGATAATTGTAAAAACAAGTAAATATATGATCAGGAAATTTCTGATAAGAGCTGGATAAAAAGAATGAAAGCTGCCTTCCTTAATAGAAAGTAGCTTGGGAAGAATACATTTAAAGCAGATCTAGGACCAGATTTAGTACTACCATTTAGCAGTATGATTAGGGTCATATGATCTTTAAGCCTCAACTTCACCTATACTGTTTTATACTCTCAGAAGTATTGTTTTAGAACTCAAAGTAATATACAGATATATACAACATATCTATTGTAGCTTATCAAAGTCCAACTTACAAGGACCAGTGGAACTTTTAAGTCCTTGTGCATTAAGATTAAGAGCTAGACCCGAGTGTGGTGGCACACAACTATAATCCCAACACTCAGGAAGCTGAGGCAGACTGAGGCTGTGAGTTTGAGGCTAGCCTGGAACACATAAGTGAGTTCAAGGCCAGACTGAGCTACACAGTGAAACCCTGTCTCAAAAAAAAAAAAAAAAAAAAAGCCATGTGTGGTGGCACATGCCTGTAATCCCAGCACTTGGGAGGCACAGGCAGGAAGGTTGCTGCGAGTTTGAGGCCAGCCTGGGCTACAAAGTGAGTTCAAGGCCAGCCTGACCTGCACAGTGAAACTCTGTGAAAGAGCAGGGCCTTCATTATTAACAATTTCAGCATTCCAGGAGACTAAGGCAAGAGGACTGCAAGTTTGATCCTACTCTGGGAAACTCAGTGACTTAGCAAGACCCTGTATAAAAATAAAAAGGGCCAGGGATGTACTTCTGTGCAAATGACAAGTTCAACCCCCAGTACTGCAAATAAAATACAGGTCAAGGGTAAGGGGTATAGCTCAGTTATGAGGTCCTAGTTTTGACTCTTAGCACCAAAGGGAAAAAAAGAAAAGGACTGGGGGTTTAGCTCAGTGGCCTAAGCGCCTTCCTGGCATGCCCAAGGTCATGAGTTCGATCCCTAGTGCTGCAAAAAAAAAAAAAAAAAAAAAAGAAGAAGAAGAAGAAGGAACAAAAGAAAAGGAAAAGAAATAGAAATCAATTCATGAGCACTTTGTCCCAAAGAACTTCTATAGCTCAAGGAACAGACCAATGGTGGTACCATTTAGCTATTTCACTTCTGTTTACTATGCCTGTACTGGCTGGAGTGCAGGGACCTGCCCATAGATAGAGAAGTTTACCAAAATGTTCACATATTGAAGATGGGTCTTTGAAAATCTTTAACTTAAGAGAACTCTCAGTGGTCTGGCAATTACAAAGAATAGTAACAGCTGGTATATACCTGTTATTAATGTCAAAGTTAGATGAACCTTACGTACAGTAGAATCCTCAAATGATAGGACAGCTCAAGTCAGACGTGCCAATTACTAATTAGAGGCTTATGTATCTTGATGAATTGGATCACATTTAGAGAAATAAAATGAAACATCTATACTTTATAACATTCCAAATGCCAAAATTTTCAGTGTAGTGGCCAAAGCAAGCATGAAATGAGGGGGGAAAGCAGCAGAAAGACTGATGGCTAAGTTTTTCTTTTCTCTTTTGCAAAGAGGGGTGCTGTTTTAACTATTGTGAACAAGCCTCTAAACATTTCCTGAACATGAAAAGTAGAAAGAGGCACCAGAATTCTTTAATGCTGGTGACAGAACATTCAAAGTTAGCTGCCTTCATTCACTGAAATGGCATGCCTGCTTAAGTGTACCAATTCACTGGATTCTACTGCTCTTTGTTCCTGCTTCCTAAAGCAGAGGAGAAACCATGTAAACAGTAAGTTTAACTCCAGAGGCATGCAAGTGAACATCCATTCAGCATTCTCTGCCAGCCTAGCCCACTACTTCCTTACCTATCCCAGCCCCTCTCATCCACCTTTTCCATCCCTCTATTGGCTAGTGTGGTAAAAGTTACTGAAAGCTAGCCAAGTTTCAACACCATAGAGAAGACCTACTTTGCAGTTAGTAAAAGCGTTAGTTTATAAGCTGGCTAAAGAAGACTTTCTGCTTCTGATTTAAGTTGCTTAACTTATCACAACCTTTTAAAATTACCCCCGTTTTCGTTTAGCCCTTTCCTAATCGAAAGGCAGACGGAAAATCCTGAATGGAAGGCTGACTTTTACCCATGATTAGTGAGTCAAAATCCAGAATGTACTCCACCCACTGCAGCTCTTGCACATCCCGGTTACCTTCACCCTCTTTCATCTGTTCTTCTCTCTCTTGGGTCTCTTCATTAGCAGCTATCTTAACTTTGTCTTCAGGAGCTTTCTCAGTAGCCCCCTGGGCTACTTTGGTTTCAACCCCATCTCCAGCTGCCTGAGACTCTTCTACATGCAGCTTAATCTCCTCCTGACTAGCAACTATCTCTGCCCTGACCTTCGCCTCTACACCTAGGTCACCTTTTGTTTCTTCAGAAGTCTGTGGTTCGACAGGAGTCTGATCTCCTACAGCTGACAGTCCACTGCCTATGCATTCCTGAGGGACAACTGTGGGTTCCTGCTCTGGCTTTTGAGACTCTGATCCAGACTCCAGAGGTGAGGCCTCTGTGGCCTCTGTTGTCATCACTGGTGACTCTTCAAAAGAAAGCACTTCCTGCCCTACCAGTTGTTCCAGCAAAGCCTTTCTTGTCTCATTTTCAGAGGTAGCTACCTGTCCCTCTGGCTCATCCCCACCCACATCCACTGGCTTGACTGTGGGCTCCACAGGCTCCGCTTCTGCCTCTGCTGCAGTGTCCTGCTTTTGGACGGTCACAATAGGCTGCTCTTCGGAATCTTCTTCTGGCTTATCCTTTGTGCTCACAGTTACCTCTTCCTGCTCCTTCTGACCTTTTTCTCTACATTCTTTTTGGATGGCAGTTCCAATAACTGGTTTTTCTTCCTCTGTGTCTGGGGCTTTCTGTTCTGGCTTCTCAATAGTGACCTCAGCTTCATGGAATCCTTCTGGTCCTGCTGTTGCTTTTGCCTCTTCAGAGATTTTAGTTGGCTGATCTGGAGTTAATCCAACTGTTTCCTGTAGCTTCTCTGTAGGCACACTTATATCCATGTCTTCTCTTCCACTCTTCTCCATTTCACTCTTCTGTTGTAAATCAGTTTCGGGCTTTGCCAGAGAATTGCCTTCTGTTTTTTTGGCGGCTTCTTTTTCTCCCATGGCGTCATAAACCTGTTCTCTCAACTCTTCCCTTGCTTCCTCTACATGGTTAAAGAACATGAAGCATAAACATGTCTTCGAGTTTAATGATAAAAGCATAAATGGAAACTAAAAATACATTCCCTTTAAACACTCAAATGGCCTGGCTTAATTCTTAGCAGATGGCCTAAAAATTACCTGCCCCCGTGAGAAAAGCAAAGGAAGAGTCCCAGCTAGCAGAGCAACTTACTGCAAAAGAAACCCAAGCTCCAAAAGCTAGGTATCACATCCCTTCAAGCATTCTGATTACCAGTTAGGTAAGAGATGCCAATTTTTTTATTCTCCTTTAAACATTACAGACCCCTATCTGGTTTGTAAAACTCTAGTATCCAAACTCAGCTTACAAAGTAATAATTTTTTAAGACACAAAAAAGTGCTCCAAAAGTATTATTATTAATGTAACTAAGCTTCATAAACTGGTTAAAAATTTTGCATCAGAAAAATTATCTGATTAAATTAATCTCTTACAAAAGCCTATGTTCACTTTCAGTAATGGGCTACCCCTACTGCGGTTTATACTGGATAGCAACACCCCCAGCATCTGGAGAGACCAGCCAGAGCAGAGAGAACCCTATTTCCATCACTGTGTACAAGAAGCGTACGTCGCATGTTTTAAATAACACATGCAACTCCACATACCATCTATGTTATCATTATTTTCTACTAGAGATTCATCATCTGCTTTTTCTCCTTCTTCCTCTTCCACATGCACACCTTCCAAGGCATTTCCCAACACACCATTCTCCATTCTACAAAAAGAGGAAAAAGCACCAAAGATATTAACATCTACAACCTACTAATATATTATCAAGCAGAAAATGTACCATAAGAGAAAAGTAACTAAGTGAAGATAATATAAAACCATACAAGCTATGTGCAATGGCAAACACCTGTTGTCCTAGCTCCTCTAGAAACTAAACCAAGAGGATCAGAAGTACAAGCCCAGCCTGGAGAACTTAATGACTTGGTGAGACTCTGTCTCAAAGTAAAAAACTACATTGGGCATGGTGGTGTATGCCTATAATCCCAGAATTCCAGAGACTGAGGCAAGAAGGTTGCTAAGAGTTCAAAGGGATCCTGGCCTATATAGCAAAATCCTCTCTCAAATGAATGAATGAATGAATGAATGAATGCAGGCTAAAGGTGTCCTTCACTGAGACAGCACCCTGGGTTCAATACCTAGTACCAAACATAAATAAATTATGAATAAAACTACACATACTCATGGAAGAAAAGCAATGATCAAAGCTTCCAAAAAAAGTTAAGTTTACAGAAACACTGAAGGAAATAAGCACAATGCTGTCATCCAGACACCTGACAAGCACTAGTGACTCTTGAAGAGTAAAATCTGTATTCATTCCTTTTAACAGGGCAATATTCCAAACTCTGCATTTACACACACTTCAGAAACTCAATAACATTCTAGCACCATTTTCACAATAAGTTAACTGTGTGTTCCAAATGATGACAAGGTTAGAAACTTACCAGAAGAGAGATTAAACAGATAACAACAGATAGTTTGCTAGTTTGTACACCCTCAACATACTTTATTCTGCTGGATAACATATAGGAACTTTCAATAGCAAGACTTCTTATATTATTTGCTAGACAAGTTCACATGCTATTTATTTTAAATTGTTCTCTAGTCCTTGTTGAAATTCACTACTTTGCACTAGCTTATAACACTTTTAAGGGTTCACCTCTTCATACTCAACTTTGGTCAATTACTAAGCATCCACTAATAAAAAGATTTTTGCTTTTAATAACCCCAAAATTAAAAACTTCAATACTTTTGTCCTTTGCATTAAATGTCATCCACAACTTCCATCAATATTTCACGTACTTTCAAAACCCACTTTCAGCCTAGGCGTGGTGGTTTAAGCCTGTAATCCCAGCACTTGGGAGGCTAAGAGGCAGGAGGATTTCTGTGAGTTCAGGGCCAGCCTGGACTACAAAGTCAGTTCAAGGCAGCCTAAACTGTATAGTGAAATCCTGTCTCAAAAAGACAAAAAAGAAAGAAAGAAAGAAACCCACTTTCTAAGTAAAACCAGCCCAACTTAGCTGTTGTGAAATCTCAAAGCTAGTGAACATATAGCAAACAAACTTCAGTTTATAAACATACCAAGTGAGATAAAATATTCTACTTAAAAACCAAGTATTTACTTATACAATAAGGCTTAAAAGACATACCTTGCCAACTCCAAAAGTGACTTCCCATAGAAAAAGAAGGCTTCTCCACACTCATTAGCTGTTTCTCCATACTTCTTACCTCTACAAACAGAACATACATCTAAAATCTTAACATTTAAAATGTTGCTAGTTAACATCAACAATGCATGAAATTAACGTTACATTTCTTCATCTATATTATAGTATATTCTAAATGACATCAACTTGCTAATTAATATGTGATCCAGGGGTGAAATGATATGAGATCATAGAGCAGCATCATGATAAACAGCAAGATCCCTGGAGCCAGACTGCCTAAATCCATGGCCCATCCATAACCCTTAACTAACGTTATGACCTTAGATAAATTAGTATCAGTCTTAGTTTTATCATCCATAATATGGAAAATTATTAGCTATTACAAGAACTAAATAAACTGATGTCTATAAAAGGATCTGAAACAACGTGTAGACAGGCATGGGGCAAACACCTATAATCCAAGCAAGTAGGAGGCGGCCAAGGCAGTAAAATTGCATGGAGCCTGAGGTTGGCCTGAGGTACATTTAAAAAAATAAAAATTAAAAAAATAAATACATAAATTAATGTTTGGGAACTCAGGAGGCTGACCCAGAAGCCTCCTGAGTTCAAGTCCAGTCTTCATAACAAGATACTATTTCAAAAAACAAAGCCAACAGAAAAGCTTACAAATAGAGATGGCACTGTATTTAACTTTTAGCTATGAATATCCAGAGGAGAGAGGGAAGATGCCATGCAAATGTGATAAACAGTTGGATGGCAAGGTCCATAATCCTAGCACTTGGGAGGCTGAGGAAGAAGGAACACAGCAAGAAGGCCAGCCTGGGCTACATGAGTTCAAGGCCAGCCTTAACTGCATTGTGACTCAAAAGACAAAGATACAAAAAAAGTATCATTAATGGAAAGGAAGAGGTATTGTACTCTATTCTAATGCAAAGGATCAGCTTTTAGGGAATACTAGCCAAAGTCATACAAAGTCAGACTAACTAATGACTTGAAAGTGCAGTGACAGTAATAGAAGCTAAAAGCTAGAAAGTAATGTGGTGAAGGTCATGTTTAAGGAGTAGTCTACTACATTACAATACTGCATTCTTAAATTTTCCTTTAGATTTCCTTTTACGGTAGGGCAACAGGAATGCAGTATATTAAACTCTCTAAGATTTTTATTTTTGCTTAATGTTAACTCATCATTTTTTACATCAAAACACTTAAATACTTATCATCAGATACAGTTTGGCATCCACCCCCCATATGGCCTTTAGTATCAAAGCCCTAATTCAATCGGCCCAGGTAGACACCCACAAAGAGGCCAGATTATCATGGATATCCAGGAATAATATACTGCTCTGGATGTTGGGGTAGGGAGTTGAAGTAGGGAAAAGGTGAGCTTCAAACCTGAAATCCATAAATGCTTCATTGTGACGATTTGTTTTTGTTTTGTTTTGTTTTTTTGTGGCACCAGGGATTGAACTCACAATCTTGCGCTTGCCGGGCAGGCACTAAGACCGCTGAGCTAGATCCCTAGCCCTGGTGTTTTTGAGACAGGGTCTCACCATGCCATTCAGGCTGGCCTTGAGCTCACTTTGTAGCCCAGGCTGGTCTCAAAACTCACAACGATCCACCTGTCTCAGCCTCCCGAGTGCTGGGATTACAGGCGTGAGCCACCACGCCTGGCACAATTTGTTTTATAAGATTGCCTTGCCTAAACTGAATGAAATGTAATCAACTAATTAGGAAACATGACTTTCAATGTAACTGACAATACCATCTTACAAGAAACTGACTAAAAAAAAGTTGTACATAGCAAAACTATTGCTCCTTTAAAAGATTTAACTTACTCTTTTTCTTCTTTCTCAGATTTCAAGACAGTCTTTAGGGAAGGATGGGAGTGTATGGCTAGCACTTGTGTAGCATGCACAAGACCCTGGGTTCGATCTGTAGCACCACCACAAAAAGCCTTTGTGAAAATACGTCTTTAAAGTATTAATCTGTGCCTCCAAGATATGGCTGTGGAGCCAGGCGTGGTGGCGCACGCCTGTAATCCCAGCACTCCGGAGGCTGAGACAGGAGGATCGTTGAGAGTTCGAGACCAGCCTGGGCTACAAAGTGACCTCAAGGGCAGCCTGAATGGCATAGTGAGAGACCCTGTCTCAAAAAGACAAGGGCTGAGGATCTAGCTCAGTGGTCTAAGCGCCTGCCTGGCAAGTGCAAGGTTGTGAGTTCAATCTCCAGTGCTGCAAAAAAAAAAAAAAAAAAAAAAAAAGATATGGCTATGGCCACCTTGTGGTAGCTATCAATGTACAGTAAGTTTCAACAGCAAGTAACAAAGGCACTAAGTTTGAAAAATACTATGCCAGTAATAGCATTGGTGTAGGGTGACCAATTATCATGACTTGCTAGGAACTGAGTCATTTCTTCAGTCATGGAACTTCCAGTGGTCAAATTGGTAAAGGCTCACTGGATTAGCAGTAAAGCACTTATCTAGCATGTGTGAGGCCCCAAGTTTCATCCTAGTACTGCAGAAGAGAAAAAATATTTGAAATAGGTACTGTGGGGTTAAAGGTATCTTTAACCCCAGCTACTCAGAAGACTGAGGAAGTAGATTTCAAGGCTAACCTTGGCAACTGAGACCCTGGGTCAATTTTTTTTTTTAAGTGGGGGTGGGGGATGTAACTGTTGTGGAATAATATTTCCCAAGCATATACAAGGCCCTGGGTCCCATCCTTGGAAAGCACTGAACAAATCAGGACAAGTCGACTCCTCTAATTAATGGTGAGTAGAATATGAATTATCTTATTCAGAAAAATCAAAGGTTGAATTTGCTCAGAGATTTTAGATTTTATAATCACTGAACAAAGTAAGTATAAAACTTTTATTTACAGGAATAAACTCCTACATTAAAAAAAACACTGGGTAAATTTTTTGGGTTTTTTGTTGCAGTGCAATAGAGCAAATCCAGGGCCTCATGCACGTAGGGCAGGCACTCAACAAGTCCTTGTTCTTCACTGTTTGACTTTCTTTTTTTTTGTTTTGTTTTGAGATGGGGTTTCACTATGTAGTTCAGGCTAGCTTCAAACTCACTGCATAGCCCAGGCTGGCCATGAACTCACAACAGAGTATTGGGTTTATAGGTATGCACCACCATACCCAACTTAAAACAACTCTTTATAAGTGTACTGGGAACATAATATCATAGAAAAACACGGTACTTACAGGAGACTGGCCGCTTCCTGGAATGCATTGACAGCTGCCGGAATATCTCCCATCACCAGATGTTTCTGTCCTAACCCTAACAGCTTCTTAGCTTCATTATCCACATCCAGACTGAAAGAAGATTTTATTTTAGATCAAATACTGTTCAAATCAACAATTCATAAACTTTGGAACTACCACAACCAAGATCTAGCTAACTCACCTATTTTGCCATTGCAAAAGCAAATCTCAAAGACAATATTCTCAGAAGCTTCAATGTAATATTTTAGCTTTATCTACTTCATGAACAAAGTTTCCACTGCATGTTACCATAAATAGTTGCTAATCAAGCAATATATGGAGGACCCATTATTTATACAAGCTGTATGAGCTAAAAGAAAAAAAATCAAGAAACAGGTAAATAGGACAACAAGAAATGGTCTCAACTTTAAGACAATGTGGCACTGGCATAAAGAAAGGCAAGTAGAGGCCAGGCATGGTGGCACACACTTGTAATCCTAGCACTCAGGAGGCTGAGGCAGGAAGATCATCACATTCTGAGCTACACAGTGAATTCAAGACTAGCCTGAACTACATAGGAAGACCCTATCTCAAAAAATCAAAACAAAAAACACTGACCATATCAAGTTTTGGCAAAAATACAGAGCAACAAACAGAAACTTGCATACACTGCTGCCAGAAATGTAAAATGCTAAAATCACGTTAGAAAACAGTTTGAGAATTCCTCAAAGTTAGATTATACATTTACCATATTTTCCAGGCATTCCATTCCTAGGTATTAATCCCAATAGATAAACAAACTGTGATATGCCTAAATTATGGAATACCATTTACCAACAAAAAGAGCAAACTGTTGATATATGTGATAACATGAAATCTCAAAATAATCATGCCCAATCAAAAAAGCCATTTCAAAAACAGCAAAACTAGGTAATATATTTAGGTTTAATTCTACAAAATACAACCTTATCCACAGTGACAGAAAACAGACTAATGGTTGCCTGGGGCGGACAGGAAGTACAAAAGAGCACAGGTGATAAGTACATTTACTCTCTTGATTGTCATCATAGTTCCCAGGTGTCCACATATATCAAAACTCAGCAGCTGTGTGTGGTAGCACATGCCCATCATCCCATCACTCAGAGGTTGAGGCAGAAGACTACCAAATTTCATGCCAACTGGATCACATAATAAGATGCTCTCTTCAAAGAAACAAGAGACTAGCTCAATGCAACTGCCTGGGTTCAACTGTCTCCACTGCAAAAGTAAAGTATCAAAGGGTTCACTTTTAATGTGCAGAGTAGCCATCCAGACACTGGCACATAGCATCATGAGGAAGACAAAGAGGAGGCAAGCAGGTCCACTGGACCAAGGAAGAATCTGAAGTGCAAATTGAAGCCCTTGGAGAGAGTGAAGAGAAACTTCAATGAAGAAGAAGGTAGCCTGCAGTACCTTCTCCCTGAGATGGGACTCACTGCACTAGAAGAGGGGTTCAAACTGCAGACCAAGTGACGGAGACAGCTGGCAACCCCGGAGGCCTCTGCAGAGAGATGTGGTAGTGGAAAGGAGCAGCAGAAGTGAGGGATTGCACTGGCTGGCACTGTTGGTCCTGGTATTCCATGACTGAGACTGACTAAGGGTCACAGAAAATACTGGGGCACAATGCCAAAGAATCAGAGACTCAGCCAAACAATCAACAACTTCTCATCTCCCAACAAACTGAAGAGGTAAGATCGTATATCAGACTCAAACCCAAAAACCAGCTACACCTGGAAGATACCTCACAGAAATACTCATCATCTAGGGATCCTAAACACTAGCAATAAAGCCATTCACCATAGGCAGTTTACAAGCATCACCCCAGGAATTAAACTAAAACAAAAACAGAAACACCTGAAATGCAAACCCAGACATCAAGTTCACCAAAGGCAAATTCAGGGAGCAATGAGATGGGACAATCCCAAAGCCTCCTTCCTGGCCTCCCTGAAGTGTTAACAACAAAGCAATTGAATGAGGCTCTGGAAAAAATGAAATCAGAAATAATCTCTCAGAAAAGACCATGCTTCATGACGCAGATAGATACTACGTCTCTAGTACAGATACTCCCTCCAAAATAGACAAGCTTAAGAAAATTATGGAAGCTCAGCAAAGGAAAGAAATGGAATCCATAAAGCAGATGCAAGCAGATATCCAGAAGAATAAAAATTCCATTGTAAGTATTTGAAACAGATTAATTAGGTCAGTGTGAGGACAGGTCTCAGATACTGAAGACAGCCTTGCTGTTAGCGATCATAAGTAAGATTTCTTAAAAACACCAAAGGAGGGGACAGAAATTTAGCTCAGTGGCACAAGCACCTGCCTTGCAAGCAAGAGGTACCAATACCAAAAAAACCAAAAACAAAAAGCGAGGGACCACGAGAAATCAATCCAGCAGATGCTAGATGAGACAAAGAAGAATAACTTAAGATTAACTGGAGTCAATGAACAAGCAGGAGATAATACAAATGATATTAAAATATTCATAGACATCATGACAGAAAATTTTCCTGGTAGAGAAAAAGAATTTGACAAACAAATGAGGTATACAGAACTCCAAGTAGCAATGAACAAAAAAATTTTACAGGTAAGCATATCATAGTCAAGATTTCAGAAATTGAGTACAAGAATAGAATCTTAAAAGCTGTTAGAGAAAGATACAAATCATCTATAAAGGAAAAGCCCATCAGAATCACAGGTGAGCCGGGCATGGTGGCACACTCCTGTAATCCCAGCACTTGAGAGGCTAAGACAGGAGGATCATTACCAAGTTCGAGACCAGCCTGGGCTACAAAGTGAGCCCAAGGTCAGCCTGAACTGCATAGTGAGACCCTGGCTCAAAAAAAAAAACCAAAAGATCACAGGTGATTTCTCAGCACAAACTATCACATCAAGGAGAGCTTAAATGTGAAGTAATCCAAGCTCTACAGGAAAACAACTTTCAACCCAGACTGATGTACCCTGCAAAACTATCTTTCAAAACTGATGGAGAAATAAGATACTTTCACGACAAAGAACATATGTGGAAATTTATATATAACCACCAAACTAGCTTTCCAAAATACTCTGAAGGACATTCTAGAGATAAGGACGACAGCTCCATGAACCTTAATAGAAGGAATCCATCAGGCAAAGCAAACAATTAGAGGGAAGGGGAAGAAAGGGCGAAGGGGAGCCAACAACAGGAAATAACATGAGAAAGATAAGTCAATACATATCAGTTATAACCATCAATGTTAATGGTATCAATTCACCAATCAAATGACATAGACTAATCAAGTCAGGAACAGATAAAAAAGATGTGGTATTTTTATATAAGAAAATACTGCCCAGCCATAAAGAACGATGAACTTGAGGCTTTTATAGGCAAATGGATGTAACTAGAAACCATACTCATAAGTGAAATCAGACTTGCATGTGTAAACACCAAATTGTCTCGCTAGTGTAAAAAAAACTGAAAAAGTAAGTAAGATTCGAAAGTTTCAATAGATACAGTAAAAGGGAAAGAAACTGCTCAAAGGGAAATTTTATTGTTTCATCAATCCAGCATGTCTCTATCTGGTAGCCTGAGCAATTACTTTGAGGATAACAATATGCAATATAACAACCATTGTTAAATTCCTATCATCTTGTTTTGAAATCCTATATAGCCATTGTTTTTTTGTTGTTGTCCTCATTTTGCTTTTGTTATTTTTTTGTTTGCTTGCTTGATTTTTGTGTTTTTCTCTCTTTAAAAAAAAAAAGACACAGGAAGACTGGATCAAGAAGATTCAACAATATGCTGCATTCAAGAAACACATTTAATTCAAAAAGAAATTCATACACTGAAAGTCAAAGGATGGAAAACAATTCTTCATGAGACAGGAAACTAGAAAAAAGCAGGAATAGATATTCTATTGGCAGACAAAGTGAATTTCAAGTCACAACTAAGAGAAACAAAAAAGGTCACTACATTCTTGTAAAGGGAACAATCCAAGAGGAAGTGATAACAATCATAAATAACATTGCACACAACTATATAAAACAAATAATAGCGGACATGAAAAATCAAATAAGTACTAACACAATTGTATTGGGAGATCTCAATGCTTTACTATCACAAAAAAGATCAACTAGACAAAAAATGAACAATGAAATACTAGAACTGAACAAAACTTTTGAACAAATGGACTTAGTAGATGTCTAGAGTGTTACACCCCACAACATGAGAATACATATTCTTCTCAGCTGCACACATGACATTCTCAAAAATAGACCACATACTGGACCATAGAACACGCTTAAGTAAATGTAAAGGAACTGAAAGTATCCCACGCATACTATCACACCACAATGCAATGAAATTGGAAATCCATGGCAAAAGAAACCGCAAGAACTTCATGGAAACACATGGAAATTAAATAGCACCCTACTGAACAATCAATGGGTCACAGATGATATTAAAGAAGAAATCAGACAATTTTTACAGTTGAATGTTAACAACAATAAAAACACATTGAAACTTATGGAACACAATGAAAGCAGTCTTTTTTCTTCCCGGCACCAGGCATTGAACTCACGACCTTGCGCTTGCCGGGCAGGCGCTTAGAGCGCTGAGCTAGATCCCCAGCCCTAGTGTTTTCGAGACAGGGTCTCACTATGCCATTCAGGCTGGCCTTGAGCTCACTTTGTAGCCCAGGCTGGTCTCGAACTCTCAACGATCCGCCTGTCTCAGCCTCCTGAGTGCTGATTACAGGAGTGAGCCACCACGCCCGGCTGAAAGTAGTCTTTAGAGGAAAACTTAAAGCACTAAATACCCATATAAGGAAAACAGCAAGGGTATAAAGACAACTTAATGGTGAATCTCAAACTTCTAGAAAAAGAAGAGTAGGCTAAGCCAAAAGGTCATATGAAAAAGGAAATTATAAAGATCAAAGCAAAAAGTAACACAGTGGAGACAAAAAAAAAAAAAATCCAAAGAATCAATGAACCCAGTTGGTTCTTTGAAAGATTAAATAAAATTGATAAACTTAGCCAACATTATAAAAAAAAAAAAGACTCAAATCCACACAATAAGCAATGAAATGGGTGAAATCACAACAGACACTGCAGAAATCCAGATTATCGATTCCTATTTTGAAAACTTGGATTCTAACAAGATGAAAAATACAGAAGATTCAAGACAGATCCCAGCCGGGCGTGGTGGCTCACTCCTGTAATCCCAGCACTCGGGAGGCTGAGACAGGAGGATCGTTGAGAGTTCGAGACCAGCCTGGGCTACAAAGTGAGCTCAAGGCCAGCCTGAACGGCATAGTGAGACCCTGTCTCAAAAACACCAGGGCCTGGGATCTAGCTCAGCGGCCTAAGAGCCTGCCTGGCAAGTGCAAGGTAGTGAGTTCAATCCCTGGTGCCGCAAAAAAATAAAAAATAAAAAATAAAAAATAAGACAGATCCCTAGACACATACAAATTATCAAAGCTGAATCAATATAAAAATTCTAAATAAACCAGTATCAATAAATGAAATTGAAGATGTAAATAAAAATCTATCAACAAAGAAAAGCCCAGTCCCTGACGGAGTCACTGCTGAATTCTATAAGAAATTTGGTGAAGACCTAACACCACTACTTTTCAAACTCTTTAATGAAACTGAAAGGGAAGCAATATTTCCAAATTCATTCCTGAAGCGAGCATTACCCTGATACCAAAACCAGAGAAGGATCCAACTAACAAAGAAAATTACAGGCCAATCTCCCTAATGAACACAGATGCAAAAATCCTCAATAAGATACTGGCAAACAATGCAGCAAATCATGAAAAAGATTATACACCATGATAAGTGGGATTCACCTCAGGGAAGCGGTCAACATACATAAAAATGTAATGCACTATATTAACACAGCCAAGGTCAAAAACTGATCACCTCAGGCGATGGATATAGCTCAGTGGCGTAAGCGCCTGTCTGGAAAGCACAAGGCCCCAAGTTCAATCCTTGGTACAAAAAACAAGATACTAGCTGGCCCATGCCTGTCATACCAGCACTGGCGAGGCTTAGGCAGAAGGAACATTGCGAGTTCGAGACTAGCCTGGGCTACAAAGTGAGCTCAAGGCCAGCCTGAACTGCATACTGAGAGACCCTGTCTCAAAAAGACAAAAAAAAAAAAAAAAAAAAAAGAAAGATAATCTCAATAGATGCAGAAAAAGTTTTTGACAACGTCCAGCACCCATTCATGATAAAAACCCTACAGAAGCCGGGCCTGGTGGTGCATGCCTGCAAGTTCAAGACCAGCCGGGGATACAAAGTGAGCTCAAAGCCAGCCTTAAAGACATAGTGAGACCCTGTCTCAAAAAGACAAGGGCCGGGGACTTAGCTCAGTGGCATAAGTGCCTCCCTGGCAAGCGCAAAGTTCACAAGTTCAATCCCCGGTGCCCCAAGAAAAAAAAGAAAAAAAGGTCTTTATCTCAATCTGATGAAAGACATCTAAGACAAACCAACAGCCAATATCACACTAAATGGACAAAAACTGAAATCTCTCTAAAATCAGGAACAAGACAAGGATGTCCACTGTCTCCACTCTTATTCAACATAGTCCTGGAAACTTTAGCTGGAGCAATTAGAGAAAGAAACAAAAGCAATAAAGATAGGAAGAGGAGAGGTTAAACTATCGTTATTTGCAGATGACATGATATTCTACATACAAAACCCCAAAAACTCCATTAAAAAACTGGTAGATTTAATATGCAAATTCAGAGGCATACACGGATACAAAGTCAACACTTGAAAATCTATAGCTTCCCTGTACATGAATAACAAACTCACTGAGAAATCAGGGAAACAATACTTTTCACAACAGCATCCAGAAAATGAAATACCTAAGGAAACAATCTAACAAAGGATGTAAAAGACCTCTACATTGAAAACTACAGTATTCTGAAAAAGGAGATTGAAGAGGATATTGGACAATGGAGAGATATCCCATGCTCTTGGGCAGGAAGAACGAATATAGTGAAAATGGCCATACTTCCAAAACCATTATACAGATTCAATGCAATCTCAATCAAAATTCCAATAGCATATCTCACAGAATTAGAGAAAACAATCCTAAAATTCACCTGGAACCAGAAGAGACCTAGACTAGCAAAGGCAATGATGGGCAACAAAGGCAAGGCAAGGAGCATCACAATCCCTGACTTCAAATTATGCTATAAAGCTACTGTGATAAAAAGTGTGGTGTGGGGCTGGAGATCTAGCTCAGTGGCCTAAGCACCTGCCTGGCAAGCGCAAGGTCATGAGTTCAATCCCCGGTGCTGCAAAAAAAAAAAAAAAAAAAAAAAGAACAACAAAATCTGAAACTTTAAGATCTTCTGCCATCATTTCAAAAAGTGTGGTGTGGCTCATGCCTGTAATCCCAGCCCTCGGGAGGCTGAGGCAGGAGGATCCTTGTGAGTTCAAGACCAGCCTGGGCTACAAAGTGAGCTCAAGGCCAGCCTGAACTGCATGACGAGACCCTGTCTCAAAAAGACACACACAAAAAAAAGATCCAAAGATCAATGGAACTGACTAGAAGATGCAGAAAGAACTCCAGACATGCTAAACCACCTTATCTTTGACAACAGTGCCAAACACACTCACTGGAAGAAAGATAGCCTCTTTAATAAATGGTATTGGAAAAACTGGCTCTGCACGTGCCGAAGATTAAAACTGGACCTGTATCTTTCACCATGCACTAAACTAAACTCGGAATGGATCAAAGATCTAAATATTAAAACAGAAACATTAAATCTGCTGGAAGATAGAGTAGGTAAAACTCTTGAAGACATTGGTGTAGGCAAAGACTTTATGAACAAAACCCAGACTGCATAGGAACTATCAAAAAGAATCAACAACTGGGATCTCATCCTATTAAAGTTTTTGCACAGCAAAAGATACTGGCACCAGAGTAAAGAGACAGCCCACAATGTGGGAGAAAATGTTTACCAGCTGTTCCTCAGACAAAGGATTACTATCAAAAACAAACAAGCCAGGTGTGGTGGCGCACTCCTGTCATACCAGCACTGGGGAGGCTGAGGCAGGAGGATCGTTGCAAGTTCAAGACCAGCCTGGGCTACAAAGTGAGCCCAAGGTCAGCCTGAACGGCATAGCAAGACCCTGTCTCAAAAAAAAAAAAAAAACCATATAAATCTATAAATATATAAATTAACTCAAGAAAAAAAAAGTATCAATCCTCCCAAGATTTGAAGACCCAATCTAAAAATGGGCATCTGAGATGAATACATACTTTTCAGGTGAAGAAATACAAACAACAAATAAATACATGAAAAAATGTTCAACATCACTGGTAATTTGACAGATGCAAATTAGGGTTGGGGATTTAGCTCAGTGGCATAAGCTCCTGCCTAGTTTTGAGTTCGATCCCCAGTACCCAAAAAAAAAAAACAAAAAAAAAAAGTACAGATGCAAATTCAAACAGAGATTCCACCTCACCCCAGAAAAAATGGCTGTTATCAAGAAATCAACCAATAACAGGACGGGCATGGTGGTGCAATGCCTGTAATCCCAGCACTCAGGAGGCTGAGGCAGGAAAATCACTGCAAGCTGGAGACCCACCTGGGCTACAAAGTGAGCTCAAGGCCGGCCTAAACTGTATAGGGAGATCCTGTCTCAAAAAGCAAAAGGGGAAGGGGAAGGGGAAGGGGAAGGGGAAGGGAAGATCAACCAAATGCTCAAGGAGCTACAGAGATAAAGGAGCCCTTCTTCACTGTTGGTGGGAGTGTAGACTGCTGCAACCACTGTGGAAATCAGTGTGGAGATTCCTCAAAAAACTAGGATTGGACATCCCATTTTCCCAGAAGAATTAAAAACATCGTACCATAGCAATTTTTTTTTTTTTTTTTTTTTTTGCAGTACCGGGGATACAACTCGCGACCTCGTGCTTGCCAGGTAGGCGCTTAGGCCACTGAGCTAAATTCC
>RJWT010015085.1:0-20655 GCA_004365215.1 Cuniculus paca
TAGGATGCAAATAAGTGACATAAAGAGAACAAAGAGAATGGAACTTACAGAGCAGTTCTCATAGGGACTGCTTTATGCAAGATGCTTACTGTTGCCTTTAAAAGACCCTTAGGGAACTAAGACACATGAATATTTGGGTTAATTTGTTATATTTGCAAAATTTGGTAACAGAAGTTGATGTGAAAAAATTATAACATTCACGCTCTATCATTTTCTACAAAGTCGCATTGCACTATTCCTAAATTTTACTGCAATACCTACATCAATTTAACTGCAAAATAACTACTCAAGTTGCACTTACAGCCACCAAATCAAATAGAAGACAGGTAAGATGAAACATTAGTATTTAGTAATGACTTTTCTATTCACTCCATGCTAATACCATCTGCTTTCTAGTATTCAGCCCCTCCCAGAACTTCTTTTTATAATCATTAATATTTTTAAAGAAATCTAAATTGCATTTTTAAACATATAACTAATTTTCTACCTAAATATAACTCATAGCATCAAGTTCAGTTCATTACTCAAAATATACCCTAATATAATTATTTCTATTACATTTTCTCTACTATTACTGCTGTTGTCTACCCTACATTTGTTTCCTGGAGCCACATTTGCATTCACACTCTGCATACTAGTATATATTAGGTGAAATTTCTGTTTTTTGTTAGAGACTTCACCCATTCATGTCATCAATTCACCCCACTAATTCAGACCCTCATGTGATGTCAGCATGGGAGAAAATAAAATTGAACATTGATTTTTATTAATTATTTTTATTTCTGCATTCTGCATCTGTGTAATATCCCCATGATGTTCATCCTTCAATGGTTTCACCTATGACTTTTAAACCAAGGTTCCCAAATCCATAATATCTAGCATCTGACTCATCACCCTGTTTTCTGTTGCTTACCTGACCCTGACACTTGATGTCCAGCCAACACCAGACACTCCCTGAGTTCCAAATGAAACCTATGGTTATGTTGTCACTGTAAGGAATTCTTTCTTTGACTGTTCTATCTCATCTCACCATTCTTCTAGTCACTCAAGTTCAAAACTGTCTGGAAGTCTTTACTTTTCCCTCTTCTGGGTCCTGAAAATATTTCTTTCTTCATAAATCACATAATACCCTCCCCCTTTCATTTCCATTATTAAGTCAGTGGCATAGGCATAGGTCTTTGAACTAAGAAGCCTACCTCCACTTTCATCCTTGCTGCATTACTGCTCAACACTATCATGTTAAATTCTCTAAAACACAAAACCAAGTACAGGATTCCTTTCTTTGATTCTACACAAATTTATTAAAGTTCTTCCATCAGGCATCCAAAGCTTGCATGCTATAAATCAAATACACATTTCCAACCCTGAGAAACCCCACTTATTCATTTGTCAAACTGCCCATTGTTCCCAAATTACACACTTCTTAAATTCAGAGTTTAACTTTGTTCATAATTGTTACCAATGTTTTCTAATCCTCTATTCCAAAATTTAACAGCCTACTTCAAAGTTAAAACTGTTCATTAGGGTAAAATATGCATCTTATTTTATTCATAGATGTACTTCTTAATTTATACACTTCCTTATTCATTCACTCACTTTTGTATATAGCACTAACCATTAACCATAAAGGATTTAAAATTGCTCAGGTAGTTACAGTGTAATAAGTAAAATGAATAATTAAATATGATGAAATATAAAAGAGTAAGAGTATTAAAAGTCAGGGCTGGTAGAAAAATACATGTAATATATATTGTGTAATATATAGTATATATTTAGCATTAAAATATGAAAATATATTTAGTACAAACATATTTAGTATTAAATATATACTCCTAAGTGGCATACACTTTCTAATCCTTGGCCACAAATCAGATTTTGGGATCTTTTGCATGGTTTATCACAATACTTTATATAGAGAGGGATTGATGAATGCTTTATTGGCAGTTAACTGAACCATTATTCTTATACTTTTGAGAAGTAATTTAAAATTCTTCAATTGTGTTTTTGTTTTTAGCCAATAAACTTTATTTTGGTGTAATAATATTAATGAGTATTTTTGGATATTGAAATTAATAAAGTTATAAATAAATGATATTCAAGCCCATAGTTTGATCAGATTTTTAAAGAAATAGAAAAAAAAAACCCGATGTGACATAAAATATATATTTGTTTTCTAAAGCCATGTCCTGCAATATAGCTCCTAAAATCCTTGAGATCTCTCAAGTGGCAAGGGTCTTTTGTGTTTTAGTGAAGTAACTAGCATGACTGCGGCTTCTAGCTGTGCTCTGAATGAGAGCTCACTGCCAGGAAAACAACTGTGATAAAAGGAAATAAAACTGGGACCTTAAGCCTCTTCTTTTTTTAAATCTAATCAAGTATATTGGTACGATTTAGGTATACACAATGATCACATTCATCATATCACATTCAACATGGGAAATTTGTACCTGTACATGATGTACCTTGATTTGTCTTTTTTTCCCTCCCATTCTCCTCCTATCCTTGCAACCTCTCTTCCTCTTCTTATTTACAAAGCTTTGTTTCCATTTTGTCCTTCTTTTCTTACTTTTTCTTTTCCCTTCCTTCTTTCCCCCTCTCCCATCCCTACTTCTCCTTTCTTTTTGAGCAATTTCTTCCTATTTCGCCATATCTCTTGTGCCTTTAAAGTAGAAATCGAAAGGTTGAGTTGATCACCGTTGATCAATAATTAAATTAGTCTTACCTACAAAATGAAATGTCAACAAAGCCACAAAGAACACATCCACCTGCCACTAGGATGGCACAATGAAACTCATTTCGATCAGATGTTCCTGCATTTCTGTGCTTACCTTTTTATCAATTTATTCATTTGTAGCCTTTAAATATCCAATGTAATAAACTGGCAATAGTAAGTAAAGTGTTTCCTAGGTTTCTCTTAGTTATCTGGCAAATGATTGAACCTGAGAAGAGGGAGTTTAGAAAATCCAATTTATAGCCAATTAATCAGAAGTAACCAAAACCTGAACTTTTGGTTGAATCTGTGAACTCTGATTGTAACTCCTGGTAGGGAGTTGCAGAATTGAACTTAATTATAAGAGAGTCAGTTGTTATTGGATAACAGTGTGGAAAAAAGTCCACATACCTGGGATCACAGAGGTGTTCTGTGTTGAGTATGAAGTATCAGTAAAAAAGGACTTAGTAGTAATGTTTTTTCCTAGCATGAATTTGAATAAAAGAATGCTTATTAATCCTAATGTTTCAGGAAACACGTAGTATTCAGGACCCACTGAAGAATGTATGCTTTTAAATGTTCTAGAGACAAAGAATGTAAAATATTTTCTTTGAAAATTATACTCATAATCACCCAGGAAAGAAAGCAGATTTTAAAAATTGGAGTGTTATTTCCTTGGTCAAAGATTCCAAAAGCCCTCATCTACTTCTTTCACCTCATCAAGAAGTTGTGCCAGTCATGGTATCTTGCACCTCTAATGCCAGCACCTGTGGAGGAAAATCACAAATTTGAACTCAGTGTGGGAAACTCAAAGCCTTAGAAAAACCTGGTCTCAAAATAAAAAATAAGAATAAAAACAGATGAGGGCATAGGTCAGTATGAAGGCTCTGGGTGGTTCAATCCCCAATACTGAAAAAAGAAGTACCAACTAAATAAATACATAAATAAATAAATAAATATTTCAACATCTCTTCTTTCTTTTTCCCAGAAATCACAAATGAAATGTTTAAATAAAGGCAAAGACAGGTTTTATTTCGGTAGAGAAGAGATTTATGAGCTGGGAAGAATAGGTTCGGATACATACAAAACAAGGTTTTTAGTGTAGGGAAAGAATTTAGACTGGTGTTTGGGGTCTGTTCATAGATTAAAGTACATGACTGGTTACAGATGGGTTATCACAAGGAGTTTACCAGTAGGCAATGAGTATTTTAGAGCAATCAGCAAGTCAAAGGTTCTGTGGTTACAATCATATTTGTTCCACACAGTATTCTTCATCTGGTAGTTAAAGATTGAGGAATTTGCACCAGTAATGTGATCCTTGAGGCTCAGAGGTGAATGTTGCTCTCTCTTCACAAAACTTTGGCCATCATAATATTTATTCCCATGCCATCAGTATAATGGATTCTCTTATATCTCCACTATTTAAAATAAAACAAGAATTTTTGCTTGTGTCTACAAATCTCTTCAACTATTTTTCCTATTTGTAGGAAAAAAATAGCTATGAAATATCTTCTTTCTTACTTCCTATTCAGTCTCTCACTTAAATCTTGCTTCTGTGCCTGGCAGGCCAATTAAATCTAAACTATTCTTATTGCAATAACCAAATCTTTTATGTGAGTCAAATTTCTGTCACTACAACAAAATACCTGAAATAAATCAACTTATAAAGGATATTTATTTTTGCCTCACAGATTCAGGAACTTTAGACTAACATTAATTGGTTCATTGCCTTTGGGCCTGTGGCAAGGCATCGTGGTGGGAAGGCATAATGGAGGGAACTGCTCATTCCATGGCAGCTCAGAAGCAAAGCTAAGGTTATGATATCATGTTCAAGAGCATATTTCAAAATGATTTACCTTCTTTCCACTAGGCCCCACTTCTCAAGAGTGGTACAGGCTGGTGACCAATATTTTAACACTTCCAGCCTTTGGAATACACTTGTCCTAACCATAGCATCCTTCTGTGTCTAAGACCTAAAAGTATTCTTTTTATCTACAGAGCAACAAGTATCATTCCCTATCATAGCTTTTCTGCTGTTTTCTTCCTCTTTAAACACTTCTGTCTCATTGAGCAATTCTAAATCTCTTTTTCCAGCTTCTATTCCTTTACTTAGCATTGTAATGTAGATGTTCACTTAAACCTAAGATTTGATACTGTAAAATTATAGAACAACACAAGAGGAAAGCTCCATGACATTGGTCTGGACAATGATTTGTTTTATATAAGACTAAAAATAACTAGCACAAAAATAAAATCAGGAAAGTGAGATTATATCAAACTAAAAAGCTGTATAACAAAGGCAACAATTACAAAATAAAGAGAAAACCTGGAGAATGGGAGAAAATATTTCCACACTACATATTTAAGAGGAAGTTAATACTCAAAATATATAGGAAATTCAAATAACTCAGTGGAAACAAAGCATAAAAATGGGCAAATGATCTTAATAGACATTTCTTTAAAGAAGGCATAGAAATGCCCAATAAGTACATAAAATATTTACTGTCACAAATCATCAGAAAAATTCAAATTAATACTGTATTCAGATATCAATTCATACCTGATACAGTAGCTATTACCAGAGAGAAAAAAGATAGTACATGTTAGTGAGAAAGCAGAGAAAAAGCACTTTTGTACACTGCTAGAGGAAATATTAATTAGTGTAACTAGCATACAAAACAGTATGGGGAACTTAAAAAAATTAAAAATAAAATTACTATCTGATCCAGTGATGCCACTATATCTATGATCCAGTAAAGTCTGTATTTCCTTCGGGTGAAGCAACAGAGCATGAAATCAAGGTACAATAATCTCAGGAATATAAGCTTATAAGTAATGGAGCCCTTTTAAAAAGCTCAGATGCAACTCCTGGAATCAGGGTTAAATTATTAGCTGCAGAATGTTTTACCTTATTTCTTTCCATAGCTTAGGTATTATAGTTGCATAAGAAACTTGCTGATGCTTTAATCCTCATGAGGATGTAGCATAATTGTGGTAACGAGAACAAATTGATTCAACTCTTAGAAAACAATTTTGAAACTACTAAAACGTCTTCTACTAATATTAGTATTGCTTTTCAAAAACACCATCCTACTACATTCCAGAGGATATCTGTTCTAAACATTAAGTGAAACTATCTGTTCTGAGCATCAAAATTGAGTTTGCAAGTATCTTAGAACACTTGAGAATAGTTTAATTTTGCCTCCTAAATTTTTTTTTCAATCACTACTTTGCTACTTTTGAGAAGTCTGGCAACCACTGTTACTTGGTAATGATGATCATTGTCCCACTCATTTTCTGCCTTTGAAATAAAATCTGGAGAATATTCCTATTGGATTTTTTGCTAATTCCGAAAACATCTGGTTACCTAAGTTTTAGCTTCTTCTCAATTAGTTTCAAAGTCATTATAACTGTATTATATGGTAATCATATTTATTGAATAAACCAAGGTACTTATTCTAAGTGAGAGATAATTAATGGGAGAGTAGACTAAAATAGTTGACATATAAATTCAGTCAGAAAATCAAGAAAATGGGGTCAATATACATATTATGATTACTTATAATTCTTTGGTTGTTTCGGAAAGCTTATTAAAATTAACTATTTCAGTAAAGTACCCAAAAGGCTAATAGTGCATTTATTTTATAAAAGCTTCCTGGTAGCTGAGATACTTATGAGTTAAGTCTTCTAGATGTCAAAAATCTTGCCCTGTCTTTGCTAGGCAGAGAATCAATGATCCCAGGCCTTAGAGCAATGTAAGATGAGGCATTTTAATAAGGGAAAGCAGTTTGAGGAGTACAAGAATTACTGGACTGAGTAGGATAGTGAATTATATCTGTATCTTGAAATAGAATGTGTGTTGCAATTTTTTAATGTAACCACATTTTCTTCTTCTCATAAGAGTCCTTATAAGCAGAATTAATTAGTTATTTTTTGTGACTAAACTTCCCAGTTACTTTGTGAGCAATTTGTGTGAACAAAATAGTGTTAGAAAAAAAATAAAACAAAACATTAAAGAGTATAATTTCTAAGAGTATTCTGGTAAAATAGTTACATCAAATTAGATAATTTTAGAGGTAGCAGGTGGAATTTTCCACTTACCTAGAGAATCATCTAAATTGTAAGTGCATTATAAATACTCTATATGAATGTCCTAGAACAAGAGCCATATCGCATACACTAAATGCATACAATATGCTGGGTTCCAAGGGAGCTTCACAGATGAATGAGCAAAGAGAGAATCCCACTGATATAGATGGAAATAGAAAGTTCTACAATGACACTTGATTGCCAAGTGTGTGGCAGTTGTCCTGACTGGAGAAGGACCATACAGAGGATGGCAGAAGACGATTCACAGATGACATGTCCTCTAAAGAATGATTTGAAGTAATCGATGATGACCTCCCAGATGATAACAATGAGAAACAGTCATCTGAGTCAGTTTTCAAATGACATGAAAATTATCTTACCAAATGTCTCTTTAATACAATTACACTCATATTTACCAGCCCGATGATGATGGATGGTGTAGAAAACTAGAAGGAAACAGGAATCAGATGACTAAAAAAATAACTATATATGACCCTTTGGTATTTTCTTACGTAATTTCGAGCCCAACAGGCCTGGCACTGCCCACTAAGCACAGCAATATTCTAGGGCTTTTAAATCTAATTTAAGAACTGCAATCATAAACTTCTTAATCTAATTTGTACATTAAAACTAGTATTCCACATTCTGATGCTTTCATGGACTTTTGAATGGACATGATCTTGATTATAGGTGTTGTAACCCCATATAATTGTTTTTCTAGGAGATAGTTGGGAAAATTCAGAGAATTGCTACCTGTTTTCTCTTTCTTTGGTAATATGTCTCAGTAGTCACTGATTAATAGGGCTACTCTTGGAAATTCTCAAACTATTTGGAAAACTAGCAAATGAAATAAATACAGAATATGTTAGTAAGTAGAAGATTTATGGTCTGCTTCCTTTACTTTGGCATACTTGGATAAAACATCAAGACACATTAAAGTCTAAGAAAATGGAAATCTTAGTTTAAAATAAGTATCCCTGCTCTCTTTGGTCTCCACTTTTTTTTTCTTTTAGCTACTTTCCCACAATCCCATGAATATTTTGTGTGTCCATGAATTAGAAAAACCAAAGCATTCACCTATTGATGAACGCATACACTCAATATTTTTCCCACCACACATTTCAATGGATAAAATGCTGGAATCAAACAAGTAAGACATGGTTCTTGCCTGTCAAGAAGTTCCTGTATAAATTAGACAATGAGGACACAAACATTCGGTCAATTAGACATCTGTGCAAACACCGACTAATGAATAATGTTAGTAAATGTAGGTTATGGGAAGCGATAAAATACAAAGTGAACTAAAGAATCTTTTGACCATCAGAGCCAAAACAGGCATCAAGATCATCAAGGTTTCCAGTCTCATTTACAGAAGGGAAAACTGAAAATACAGTGAGTATAGAGGAAGGAAATCATACTACAACTTTCCATTGGTGAAGGGTTTTTGGTAGAAGGTCGGAATTCCTTAATACTCTGAGTAGAAGGGTTGAACTTTATGTCCAAATCATTAGAAAAATTATGAACAAGTAACATAAGTTTTATTTAAATAGTGACAATTTTCCTTTAAGTGATCTTATGCTTTAGATCAAAAATGTCCTTCAAAAGGTCATGTGTTCAGAGATGGGGATTTTGAAAAGTGATTCAGCCATGGGGCTCTAACATCTAGTTGCATATGCTATTAAGAAGTAGGGCCTAACTGATGAAAAGTGCATCACTGAGGTGTGCACTAAAGGGCACGCTTTTTCTTGGACTTTCAATCTCTGCTTCCTAAATTCTATGAGTTGAGAAGATTTCCTCTGCCTTGCCCTTCCACAATGTTGCTTCTGTCTTGGAACCAGCTGATCATAGACTGAAACCTCTAAAACCATGAGCCAAAATAAACTTTTTCTCCTTTGTGTATGCCTAATATTTTGTCCCAGCAACATAGCAATGACTAATACAAATACAAATAATAAAACTGAAAAGTCTTCTAAATGACTGTTTGTGCTGCAAACAGTGCATGGAAGTACACCTGAGTATAAATTCCTTTTCTCAAAATCAATGCCTTGTGTAAGTCATTTATTGCCATCTCAAGCAAGTCTCCTTGTTTTTTTGCCAAAGATGCAGAAAACAGCCTCTGGAAAGGATTTTAAGGTTTTTTTTGTCAGAGTTTTAAAACAGATATGCTTTGTTTGCAGAATAAAGGTTAAAACTACACAGCACTTCTGCCTCTTTATTATTGAATGTTCACCAGCCAATTTTATACAATCAAAGTGAAGGGCCATGTAAATCAATTTTAATAAATCCAACTAAATGTAACTGGATACAATGAAACCTCAAATAGACTACTGTATTCTAAATTGCGTGTTTCTCTGATCAAGTAGTATTCTAAAATTATTTTTCATGACACAAAGTAAGATGCATTGTTAAGTTATAAGCTCTAATTTCTAAATATTGGGATGATAAGAATTTACAAAGAAAATGTAACAGGAAAAGCTTAAAATGGAATTGGCTTTATTTTGGAAACTCTAAATGTCACCAGTGCATTCCCAAAGGTAGTCATCAGCATGGATATTGACAATGTTTTCCTAAAATAGCCAATAAGGTCTTCTGCAACACAATGTACTCAAAGAAGTTTGCTCATAAATTTACTGACTCATTCACAGATGTGCTATAGCTTTGTGGTATCAATTTAAAATATCTTAATCCAAAAATAATTTATGGAAACCCACAATTCTTGATGAAAAGGCACACCATATTATTCTTCAACATCCTGTTTTCCTTTAAGCATCCTAGTGACAAATTAGGCTACCCCAACTGTCTTAGCTGCACTGCAATCTCCTTTCATCCTTCTCATACCAGATATTCCTTCTTTATCTTTGTTTACCTTTCTTCTTGGACATAAGTAGAAAACTCTGCAATTTGAATGCTTTATCTACTGATTTCATTTTTTCATGAAAAGTCTTAGTTGATCAAATTTTCCCACTAACAGTACCAATCCAACTAATTGCATCATTGGCATTATGGACTAAAGGTTCTGGCACAGAAATTAGTAACTCCTCCTATAAACAGTTGAGGATCACATCATTTTCATTTAGTTTCGTGAAAAATACAAAAATTTCAACCTACTGTTTTTTTTTCATTTAGGTAAGACATTAAATAATTTTATTAATCTAACTTTTAAATTTTTTTACAATAAGAAGTTTGAGATATCTTACAGTAGAAGAAACACAGCATTAAATAAGACAATGGAAATGAAATGGAAAAGAAAACTTGAGTAAGAAGCAAATGAGTTAGTACCACATTTGTTCCTGCTTTTTCAACATTCAAGGCAAACTCCTATTTCTACATATCTTTTTCCCACATTCTTTTTTAAAATCCTAGAAAGATACCAGAGTTCTTGAATTGATTTTCAATGATCCTCACTTTTCTATTCATATTTTCCATGTTTTTATTCTATTTTCTGAGTTTAGCAACTTTATCTTTTAAAATAGATCATTAATTTGACACGGAATTTTTCAATTGATTTTCATTACACATTTTTCAGGAAATATTCCTTAATTACAAAAACTTTTGCATGATTTTAATAAGGGTCTGATTTTCTCTTGTTTTTCATTATTGTTTTAAAGTGCACATGTGTACTCAATCTTCTGAGAGTGTGATTGAATTATTTTTCAAGTTTTCTTTTGTTCATTGAACTTCTGTTTTCTCTAGCTCTTTTGCTTCTTTCTCTGCATTTAGGTTACTGGTTTTCTTAAACTTCGTAATGATATTTAGTTGGCAATTCACAACTAATGAATAGAGAACTTAACTGATGAAGTGGGATAGCTGTAATATCTTTTCTGCAAGGTCTAGATCTATCTCCCCAAAGAGTCCAACCCTGGAAGGAATAGGCTTCTTTTTTATCTATGTAATGTTTAAAGAAAACTATTCAGTGATACTTATTAAAGCACTATAAGAAAGATTTTACCAAAGAACATCCTGATAGACAAAAATACCTCTGCAACAGGGTTCTGAAGTGGGGAAAAGATTGTACTCAATTCCAAATAAAAATTGGGCTAATGAGAATGTATAACCATAAAAGAGCATAGGATGCAAATAGACAAAAATTACTAAGAGGAAACATCAGAGCTAGGGCAGGTTATAGTAAAACTAACCTAAAGGATTCTTGCTGCAGACAGGTCATGGTGATTAGATATCACCTAAGAAAGAGCAGAGAATAAGGAACCTGATCAGATATTGAGAATGATCAGATATATACAAAAGGGTTGGAGGGGTCTGGTTAAAATGGCTCAACAGCAATCTTCCAAAAACTGTTTTAAAAGGATACAGGTAGATAGAGAAGAAAACTTCAAGAGCCTGACTAAAGTCTGATGATGCAAAGAATCTTTGTAAATAGGTAAGTACATACAAATTACCAGGCATCATATTAGGATTTGTGGCCAAGGAGAAAGGATCTAGATTGCTCAGATCTCCCAAATGCCAAAAATCAATATTATTGTGGGAATGGAGCATTTCAGCATATTTTTCTCCTGATTTGAGAGCACTTTCCTTTTAAATCTCCTCTATATGGCTATGGAATTTTGATTACCTGAAAGTCAACTTTGCTTCTGTCTCAAGTGTTAACTATTACACCCAGGGTGTTAGCCCATCCAATGCAACCTATGTAGTTTTTTTAGGAAGTTCACTTGCTTAAGTCAAGAAATAAACGTCATTGCTTTCATTCACACAGGTCCTGTTATTTGGCAGAAGAACAAATAATTATCCAAATTACTGTTGTGCAAAATGTCTTTCCTCATGCTTGCTAATTGAATTTGGAACTTTTCCCAACACATCTAAGAAGGTTAGTTGAACTATGTTAAACTCCTCCTGGTTTCTCTTAATCTGAATTATTTGTCAATAAAATCTTGTTCTCCAGAAATCATTAACAATTTCCATTTTGAATGTACTCATTGTATCATTATCTTTTTTTAGTGCAACTGTGGATTATTTTTTCCCTCTCTGAAACAACTTTCTGTCACTGTAATAGAACTGGCAGTGGAAAACAGTAAACTTACTTGAAATAGGCATTAGATTTTCTGTTGAGTATAGATTTAACCCTGCACTTGGACTGTGGACCTGTGAAACACTTGTTATTGATTGTACTTTTAAATACATAAGTAAATGATTTATTATTCTCTAAAGTTCTTTGTGTTTGATGACTAATCTTTACAAAAATTCTACTACTATTGAGAAAATTACAAAAGCCAATCTCATAAAATTTACCTATGGAACTGGAATAGCCTTTAAAAATGTGAAGGTCAGTTAAATTTAGTCTTAAAACTTAATCTGACATCTGAGTCACCGGTTCATTTACTCTATGAAGATTGAAGTGATAAAGAAAATGCCCTCAATACTTATCTTTTAACAATAACAAAAATTAAGCTCCTTAAATGGTCCTTCAAATCTTCTAATCAGTTTTAAAACTACATTCAAAGTCCTAGTAAATTGATATAGTTGAGAGTATATATATTATTATTATCATAAAAATATAATTGGTATAGATTATATATAACTATATTACATGGAATTGCATAGCAATATAATATGCATTATGTTTCTATACTAATTTGCCTAATGAAAAGCAAAATTATCAATTTTTCCCTTCAACACCTTTGACAAAAACTATCTTTCTAAAGCAGAAATCTAATGCTTTTTCTCTAAGGTTACTAGCCATATGTTCCTTTAATCTCACTATTGAAAACAATCTTCTATTGCTTTGCAGCCAGGGAGCATGATCAGCAGCCCTGACCTTCTCAGGTTGCTCTGACATCAGGAGAAGCACACTTTGAAAAGACAAGAGCACTGGCTTCTCTCTCTTTCAGTTATTTAGGTTCAATATTATTAGTAATTCAAAAGATAAGGTACTTTTTGTTTTCTTTTGTGTTCTTTCATTCTGAGTCAGAATAGTGTGTGGGTGTTTAACTTCCTATTTCATTATTTTTTTTAATACGTGGCAAAGCAGTATATTATTAAAAATATTCCTAGACTTCTCCTTTTCTGAATTTAACATACTTTTAACTCATTTCACAGGTCTCAAAATATATTTTACATTTTATCTAAGTACAAATTCACCGTGAAATGAAACCTAATCCCTGTGATCAACTAGTAAAAATATTTCAGTACCTGAAATCAATTATTTTAGTTTTTCTAATGAAAAAGGCAAGAAAAATCAGTTATATATCATAAATTTCATAATTCACAGATAATCTGTTTCATTACATAAATTTTAAAAATCTTTCAGTGAATGCTGTGACTACTACTGCATATGAAAGTGTTTGTGAAATACGGAAGTAAGGGCTTAGCAGGATTGATGTGGGCTGAAGCACACATGGCCTCAACACTAAGGAGATACTTGCTTGAGCAGTTACTTTTCAATTTAGCCCATTTAGTGACTTGATTTTCAAAAAAATTATTTGATCAAGCTAGAAATGTTTAGTTCACACTACTAATAAATTCACAGGGTTAAAAATGACTACCTTGAATCCTAACACATTTATTTATTCTGAAAAAAATATTATTTCCTGAAATAAAGTATTCCTATCAATGGGTTGGTCTGATCTCTTCCCAAAGATAAAATGGAAATTTGAATGATTGCTGTACGAATATGGATTCAGGTTTAAAGAGTTGTGTGATGACATTAGAGCTACTTTTCAAAGACTTCATAAATACTGAGTGAATGGTTGCTGAAATACAATAAAGTGCTTTTTTGTGTTTTGTTTTGTTTTGTTTTGTTTTGTTTTGTTTTGTTACACAGTCCTTCTCTAGTCTGGCTATCTGTTAACTCCCTGCATACCCCAGACTTGTTTTATACTTGCAATACCCCTGCCTCAACCTCCTGAGGGTTGGGTTTACAGGTATGATCCATCATGTCTGGCTGTTAAAATAACAAGTTTATAAAACTGTTAATCAATGATACCATCAAGTTGAAATAGCCTAATGTAGTTATTTTAAGCATAATACTGTCCATCCTAAAGGTATTGAATCAAGCATTGTGCTAATTTATTTGCATGATTTCATCTCCTATTAGGAGAAGAAACAGTAGAATAAGTAAAACCTTGTCTTCTGTATCACCAGTGGTCAATAGAATTCTGAAATTATTAGGTATTTTAAAAATTGAATTAAAATAAAATGCTTCTATTAGCTAGACAACCTCTTCCATTAAGAACCTTAGGAAAACTACTAGCTCTAAGGAAAATGGGCTTTTAAATATAGGATCTGCTAGAAAAAAATTCCAGGCATGGTAACAAAACCCCCTATTTTTAGAGGATGTATTCAAATATAGCTTGGTGGATCTGACCAAGTTCATTATAACTGTGTGTTATGCTTTGTGTTTGAATGTCCTCCCAAGCCCTCTGCAGTCATGGAGGTGGCTGAAATTAGTATCTGCTATTGGTTCATTATCTAGTGCTGGAATTGGCAGTATGAGTGCTGCACCCACCCAGGAGTGGATAGCCCAGCATACAATATAAGGGAGGGAAGGAGACATGCTTTTCCCTTTTGCCCTTTTCATTCTTGTCACTTGCAGCTGCTATGAACAGTTGCCTTCAGCCATGCCACCCTGCATTGGAGCCAGCTGAGTATGGACTGAAACCTCCAAAAACTGTAAGCTAAACAAACCTTTCCTTCCTTAATTTTGGGCATCAAGTGTTTTGTTTCAGCAATGAGAGAAAAGTGACCAAAACACTATGTAAATTCTGTTTTTCTCCTCCTAAAAACTTTTCACTTAGCTCCTTAACTATTCTTGCCATGGTGCTAGTGCAAATATGACATTGCTTCAGTAAGGACTCTACTGACTCACTCTGCCTCACCCCAGAATCTTCTTCTAAACCAGAGACTAGAATTTGATATTTGCTGACTAACACCAACTTGATTCAGTCACCAGTCAAAAAGGTGGTTCAGCGAGTTCTCCATCAGCTCTCTGTTATTTCAGTTTATGACATCTTCACGGGAAAAACAAGCCCAAATAGATCCTATTTGCAAGATATTTATGATAAATATAAAGTGAGTAAATGTTGGAAAGTTAATGGTACAGAAAATGATGTATATACTAACACTATGCACAACAAATCTAACATTAATTTATTATTTTCAGGCAAAAACAAATTCAAGAAAAGAAGATAAGTAAACAAAGAATGATTTCTAAAAATGGTGAAATAATCTACCAAAAAGGCATAGTGATGCTCAATGAATATGTTCTTAATAGATTTGAACTCTGAATACTTATTTGATCTAATTGACATGTAAGCATTATACTTAATACATATTAGTTTCAAATTCACATGGAAAATTAATAATAGAAAGTATGTTATGCCACAAATAATCTCATACATAAGATATCTGAAATTATTTAGACTATATTCTTCAGCCACACAGGTATTATAAATGAATAACAATAAATTAACTAGATTTGAAAAATCTCCAAAATATTTAAAATTTTAAAATCTATGATCAAAGACACATAAGAAAATTATAAAATTATTTGAAAAATACATTAAACTGAAGAAATAATAAAATGTCAAAAATGTATGAAATGTAGTGAAAGTGCTGCTGAGAAAAAGATCTATGCCTCTAAATACTCAAAATCAAAAAGAAAAATAAAAGAAGTCAATGAGAGAAGCTTCCACTTATGAATCTAGGAAAAGAACAAAGTATCCTCAAAAGTAAAAGAACAAACTACACTGACCAAAGAACATTGTCTTGGTTACTTTTCTCTCATTTCTGGGACAAAATACTCAATACCCAAAATTAAGTAAAGAAAGTTTTGTGTGGCTCACAGTTTGTGGAGGTTTCATTTCATAATCAGCTGGCTCCAAGGCAGGATGACACGACACAAAGGCAATATTTCAAGGTGGCAGAAGACAGCAAAAGCAGCAAGAGCAGCATGGGGTGGAGGTGGTAATTCCTCTGCCACTTAGGATGGAGAAATCTCTTCCTTTGGCAAAATATTCTCATCAGCATCTAGAAATTCAACACCCTCAACTTCTTCAGAATCCTCCCACACATCTCTATCCCAGTTTATGGGATTCCATTCTTTTCTGATGAGTACCCTCACCTTTGCTTCAGATACCCTTTGAGTCTGAGCATTAAACTTACATTGCAGTTCAGCCAATTGAATTATAAGGAACTGTGTTTGGGTTTCTGCAATCTTTTCCTTGTAGTTAAAAGAGAGATTTTCTTTTAGGACACACTTAGAAACTTTTAAATTTTTATCTGTGTCTGGAGCTGGGTATTTGAATCTTTGGGCTCCTTATTTTCCTTTATTAATTTTTCCTCACCATCAGAAGACTTTAGACTTCCTATGGATGTTTTGAGCTCATTGTTTTCTTTCAGTAATTTGTCCAGGGAAGCTAAGACCTACCAAGCAACATCATTATATTTCCTACTCTGCCAAAGAAATTTGAAATTTTCATGTACAGAATCGCTAAATTCCTCACATTTCACAAGCAGTGAATTAGGGTGATCAAATGAATCTATACGGTATATTAGGTTAAACAGTTCATGACAAGAATTATCAGTATACCCCACAAAAGAAGGAGAGACCATGTGTCTTTAGGTTTCATCAAAATGCAGAGCCAATTCCAGGAACCCCTAAAGCCATTAAAGAATGCCATCACTATAATTCTGGTTCTCTATAGCCACTTCTGGTACTAAAATCTGTGTTGGTTAGTTTTCTCTCATTGCTGGGACAAAATACGCAACACCCAAAATTAAGAAAGGAAAGGTTTATTTAGCTTACAGTTTGTGGAGGTTTCAGTCCATAATCATCTGGCTCCAAGGCAGGGTGGCATGGTACAGGAGCAACACTTCAAGACAGCAAAAGATATCAAAAGCAGCAAGAGCAAAAGGGAGTGGAAGTGGTGATGTCTCCACCCCCTGTGGCGTTGGCACCTCCCAGTATGCCTGGAGAGACTAATCTTGTGTTGACCATGTCGGATAATACTGACACTCCTCAGGACCCACTCTCACCACCCACTTTTGCCTCTAGATCCATAACCAGGTTCGAACTGCGGAAGGCTCCTAAGGGTGACATACATAGTATCCCAGAGGAGATCTGCTATTCTCCCAAAGAACTTCCTGAGTTTTCTAACTCTTATAAGCAAAGACCTAATGAGCAAGCTTGGGAATGGATTTTATGAGTGCAGGATAATGGTGACAAAAATATACAACTAGATCAGGCTGAATTTGTTGATATGGGCCATTGAGCAGAGATTCTCAATTTAATGTTGCACTTTGTGGTGTAAAGATAGGTGTTAACAGTTTACTTAGCTGGTTGACAGAAGTATGGCTCAAAAGATGGCCCACTATGAATGTGTTTAGAGATGCCTGATATTCCATGGTTTACTGTTGATGAGGGGATTCCGCAACTTAGGGAAGTGGAAATGCTGGAATAGATCTGTCAAGTTAAACCTCACCCTCCATATTGGGGTGATCCTGAAAATGTACCCTTCATGAACACCTTGAGAAATAGATTTGTGAGGGGAGCACCAGCATCCTTGAATAACCTTGTCGTTGCTCTTTTCTGTATGCCAGACCTTTTGGTGGGGACTGCAGTTACTCAATTAGGAAACTTAAGGACAATGGGCTTGGTTGAATTCCATTATGGCAGAGGTCATGTGGAAGCAGTCACCAAAAGGCAGAGTCCCTGTACTTACCCTAATGGACAGCAAAAGCAGAACAATGACCAGAATAACCTGACATGTGCAGAACTATGGTGCTGACTGATTAGCCATGGCATTCCCAAAAGGGAAATGAGGAAGGACTGATTGCTAGTTCTTCAGAAGAGCTCCAGTCTTTGACTACAGGTTGGGTGTTGTCTCCTGGCTTCTAGTGCAAACTGTTCAGCTTCTGTCTGGGACTCTTCAGCATTCCAGCATGGATTCTTCAGCATTCCCTCACAGACCCATCTGCCTCTTGATGCAGACTTGCACAGAACACTGCAGTGAGCTCCAGACCATGGGTCATACCCTTCAGACTCCAGAGTGCAGACGCCCTCTGCATGCTTCCTCACCTAACTCTGAATGACCATCGCAAGTCTATCCTGTAATTTCTTATACATTTGTATACTTTGTGTTATATCTGTTTCTCTATTAAACCTGACTGATACAAACATATAGAACTTATAGGACAATTGTACTACATCAACGTATACATTAAAACACATAGTCCCCACTGGATTATTAGTCTACTTTTCAATCAGTATATATGACAATTAACTTCATAAGACTTTATAAGTAAATGAATCTGATGTGGCAAAATAAAAGGAGGGAGGGTAGAAGGAAAAGAAAGGAATTGAATTGTGTTATGTACATATACTAGTTCCCTACAGTGAATGTAGTCATCAAGTGTTGCAAACATTTACTAATAAAGTAAAATAATTTAAAAATTTTAAAAATAGAATTAAAGAAATAATAAAAGAACAGAAATCAATGAAAAACATACAAACAATGAAAAAACTTTGAACTTTAATTACTAGATTTAAGGGACTGGATTTCCAGAGTAATAATGAAAGTCCAATTTACCATATTTAGTTATTGATGCTAGTCTCAGAAATAAATAGTAAATAGATTATCTATGTGATGGCGTAATCCTACCATTAAAATATATTTATACACAAATATATTAGAAAACAGAAAAAATAAGCATGTTTAATTTATTTAAAAGTCTAATAATTCAGCTAATTTCTAGAGTAAACAAGGATAAATACAGATAACACAAACTATCATAAAAACAAAGGTTATCACTACAGAGTCTAGTAGACTGACATCTTAGACAAGATGTACAAGTTCTTTTAAAGACAAGAATTATTAGCACTAACACAAAGAAATTTAAATTAAGTAAATCTATATCTGTCTAAGAAATTAAATTTGTGGTTAAAAACTTTTCTGCAATGAACACTTGGCCTAGAAGTCTTTACTTATTAATTTCATCACACATTTAAAAAAGAAATAATCAAAACTTACATACCTTTCAAGAAACAACAAAGAAGAGAAAGAAATATTTACAAACACATTGTAGGACTTTAGTATTACTCTAATACAGCAGTCAAATTTACCAAAATAAAAAGCTGTAAAATAGTTTTTGTAAACATAGACACAAGATTCTTAACCAAATAATAACATCAAAAATGAAAAATAAAAAGAATTCTCCATGATCAAGTAAGTTACATCCCTTGAATGTCTGATATTCAAAATTCAAATAGTATAGCATTCACTTTTCTATAAAAAGATAAAATAACCTCATAATTTTTAATATATGCAGAAAAATACATGAGAAAACTTGATAGGCATTTATAATAAATACTTTTAGCAAAATAGGAAGAGAAAGGAAAACTTCAATTGACATTTTAAATGTAAAATCTGACATCATACTCGGTGATGAAGTATTCAATCTATTCCTTTAAAATTGGAACAGTAAAAAATTTTTCCATTCTTGTCCATATGTATGAAAAATACTGAAATGTCAAACTATATGAGAAGGAAGAAATTAATTATTATTATTCATTTATGATATAATTATGCATGAGAAAATCCTGTGAAATTTATTAAAATACTACTAGAACTAAATGAAGTGTACTTTTATATGCTAACAATTATAAAATGAAATATTTAAAATATTACTTATTATAGTATGTAAAACCTCAAATACCTATCAATAAATCTAACTATACATGTATATATATGATTAGAGCATAGGAATCTGAAAGAAATAAAAGAATATCTAAATTAATAAAAAAAGTCAATTAAACAGAATACTGATTTCAAAAACAGACCCACATTTGCAAGGTTGGTTGATTTCTAACCAAAGTATCACATAACTAAAAAAAAAATATATATATATGTATATATACACACACACAAAAAAAAAACATCTTTTTTTAACCAGTGTAACTGAAATCTGGAATAACTGAGTATATGGGAAAGGAAAAGAAATATAATTTCCTATCTCATTCCACATTTAAAAATTTAAAGTGAATTTTATTGGCGATTGACTTACAGTAAGTCCAAATCAGGAAAACCCAACTGTCTGATTAAAACAAAACAAGACTTCTATGCCAGATCACATGAAATAAGAAGGACTAGATTCACTCTGCCAACCGAGTCAAGCAAAAAACATGAAAGTTATGAAACAAGAATTTTGAAGACCCTGAAAATTAGGCAAACTCAGTGATCACTGAAAGAAGGGAAGCAAAATAGGCAAGCTCTGAGGTCTGCCCTATTCACTACCTCGAGAAGATTTCCAAAGCAACACAGAAAAAGGAACTTCAGATCATGACAACTCTGATTTGGGGAGACCACAGGAGCTGAGGTTCAGGACAGAACACAGAAATATAGACATTGTAGACATAAATATGATGAAAGTTATTAAATATCTACCATGATTTGAATTTGTTTTCTGTTTTGTTCATATTATTAATCAAATTTTGGGTTACTTATTACTCTTCATAGAAATTTTAGCTGCCCTGAAAATTGGTTGAAAATTTTTAGTGTGGGTAATTTAGTATAAATCATTTTTAACTTTAGAATGGCTCAGTGACTAAATGTGCTTTGGTCGTCTGAAAAAATTGTGATAGTTAAGTGCTAAATATTCAGTCTCCCTTACATCACAGTTTAGACCCTTTTCCATGTTCCATCTTCAACCCCAAAGCCAGCAAATTAATGCATAGGAACAACTGCTTTACTTCACCCTTAAAATGACTGAATTTTAACAATAAATGAAATCATTTTGTGCTGATAAATATAAAGAGGGTTTACCCAGCCCTTTACTAGTTGGGCTGGAAACTTTAGAAGCAATATAGTAAATATTCACCCACCATTCTCAGGCTACCTTTAAATTTA